>JAQIVF010000098.1:0-36816 GCA_034698365.1 Steganacarus magnus
TATCCTTCTCTATTACATAAATTAAAAATAAGTTAAGTAATAAACAAAAAAATCCAATCATAACAAATAAAAATATATGAAATATTGATGTTCCGCAACAAAACCAAACCTTTCAACAAAATAAATATTGATTATAGTTTTTTTGTCAAATTAATTTAGAATCGAAACATACCCGCGAGAAATAAAGCATTAGATAACTAATAAAAAGTGCGATAAAAACAAATTTATTCGGCATTATAGCATTCAATGGCGATTTAATGTTCACATTCTTGTAATAATTGGAAATAAAGCGTACGCTAATTCCATCAAAATATTTTGAATTAGTTTTTTTCACAAAAATCCAAATAAAGATATAATAAATACCTGATTAAAATTCTTGAGGTCATATTTAAACAGTTAGCCATTATAAAACCCTGACATCCAAATAATTTGGTTAACGCGTACGAACTCGTGAGAAAAAATACTGATAACACGAGCATTCTTTTATTAAACTGATCGATCTGTTTGGTACTCATCGTAGCGAACGTGAAACACTCGGTCACACCGTTAATAGCTATGAATAAAATGTAGACGCAATGCCATTGCAATAATCTAATGCCGAGATGTTCGCTCAACGTATTTCCGCCGTACATCAGTAGTGCTAATTCGGAAAAGTTCACACCAAATGTCAATATAACTAAACCAACCAAAATCATTAGTTTTAACAAATTTCGCAATATATGACTCGATTCCTTTAAAGCAGCTTCATTTTGCTCATTCGCCGCTTTTTGTCGATCGATTTTCTGCGAGAAGAGCAGAAAACCACTTTCTTCTATTGGTTGAAAAATGAGACGCGCGGGAAGTGAACCGATATTATTAATAACATCGTACACGCCTTGTTCCGAAAATGATATCACATTCAATAATGTCATCACAAACTTTTCGCCTTCGGTTAAAATTTGTTTGAGCGTTGAATTTTTGAGAAATCCCCACATAAGCAATAATAGCGATGAATTCAAAAATGACTAATGAATTGACAAATTAAAGTCAAAATCTAAAACTGATAAACTATTCGGAATATGTCTTAAGATAAAAACGAAATGAATTACCTCATCAACTTTTATTTGCGGAATAAAGTGTTTAACTCGTAATTTTTGTGCGTAAATAAAAAATACGAAATACATTAAGAAATAAATGAGCGAAGAAATGACTTGCGAGACGGAGAACACGTAAATAGCTTTGTTTGGATAAATGCGTACGAAACATATCATTATTAGACATCTGGACATGAGAAACACTCCATCAGTGATCACTCGAAACTTAATGAATGCGTTGATTTGAGAGTAAACGAAGAATGGTTCGGCAAATATTTCGATCACAACCGAAATAAATATCGAAATCACTCCAATGTTATAATCAGCCACTAAATTGTCATCTGGTGTTTGAAGAGCAAAGCACCAAATAAATGATAAAAAACTTCCGAATATCAGTGACAGAGGAATACTAAATCAATGTAATAAAAACATTGAAATAACAATAATCATTAGATATTTATACCATAAACAGAGAACATTCATTAATTGAGACCACGAATAAGATTTATTAGCGCTGATGCATACGCGACGGAATGGTTCGCGGCTTAAGAATTGTGTGCTCGTATATAATAATAATAATCTAAATATATTTAAATTTACAAATAAGTATAATAAATAAGCTTCAACTAAACACGTGAATAACAAACCTGACATTTATGACTCCCAGCACATCACGAGTAATGTATCGCAATATAACTGCATTTGAGACGAATGTTACGATACGTAAGCTTATCTTTTACCCAATTTTAAAAAACATTTATTTAATTAATTGCAATTAAATTAATGAATGTTTAGAATACCTGCAGTATAATGTTATAAGTGGCGGAAAGTGCTGTCACTCGTAACAAATTAGTGTCCGTTTTTGTAGTCATTTATTAAACATAAACATACTGTTTATTGGTATCAATTTAAAACACGTGTAGTACTGTAACAGTATTACAAACATATGAATGATTGTTTATATTTATATTTGCTTAGAAACAGAGTGTAACTTTTAATAAATTACGTTAAAAAATGTTAGGATTTACCACAGATGAAAATAAACGAATTTTAAATTCAGTTTACAATATCTTATCTTAACTAAAATATTTACAGCCTTAGTTTAAAATTTTCATATTTGTTTCAAATTTGTATACGAAAGTATAGTAAATTTAAAAAATGGAAGAGTTTGAAAAAGTAATCTTAGTAGAAATGAGTAAATAAAATATAATCCAATGCACTCTTATAAAGAAAAAAGTTTCATAGCAGAAAGTTTGTTGAAATTGTGTTTTTTAGAAAAATTGTTGAGTGAGAACATTGCTAGACATAACAGCTGTTTTGCTAATCTACTTAAAAAATTTTTCTACTTTACGCTTCACCTCTATATCTCCGCCTTTTCGATCCGCACTTCAAAATTTTTTATATCAGGTTTTCTGCTATTCAGGTAAAATTAGTTAGCGTTGACCTGTATATCTGTTTCAGAGTTTTGTTAACTAAAAAGTGAAACATCGCATTTTACAGTGTTTTACTGCATCTCATTGGAAGTGCTATAATCAGTGGCAATTTTGTTTTGACCGTACAATAAATAGCGCGTTTCTCGCACATTACAGACAAAGATTTGTTGCAAATATTGTTATAAATGCTATATTCTGTGCAAACTACTTCGACCATAGAACTGAGAGTTCGTTTTTCGCATTTAAAAGTGGTTTTGATACGGTTTCACATTCATATCTTGAATGCAAAGAATGCCATAAATAAAAAGTAAATGCACAGATCAATAGGCTTTCTCTCCTTCAACCGTATTTGTAACCGTCGATACACGTAACCTACAGCGCCACTGGTGTCACGAAGCAGTATTGTAGAAACAGTATTATCGTTTTTGAGTTAAATTTTTTTAGTTCTTTATTTTTCCAGTATTCTCTGTTGCAATAATTGATTGGTAGTCTTTTAGTGTTGCAATATATTTTTCGCATATCAAAACGGCGTCCACTGTTTGCGGTTCTTTTTTAAAAATTCATGTCAAAAGATAAACAATTAATAAAACCAAGTCATTGACCACATAAATATTTGTTTTTTGCCCATTGAATTCAAAGTAACTCATACTTTTCTCAAAACGGATAATATGCACGAAAAAATGAACAAATGTGTATGCATTTATACACTAAACAACTCAATTATATGCACGATAAACACAATAAAAGCATTAAAAAAACGATACTTAACACATAAAGTTCGATTATAAAGTGAATTTTCAAAATTTTTATTTCATATTCGTCAGATTTGCGCTTAAAATAGTATAATTTGAAGACATTTTAATAATGAAGATTAGTTTTAGCATTTTGTTTCACATATAAACTATTCAAGTTAATGTAAACTAAAATTTTTGCCAATATATATGCAAATAATAAAAGTTCTCATTTTATTATACATATTTCATCTAAAGTGAGCAATAAAATAGTGCTAATTAATGCCATATTTCACTCAAAACTAGAAAAATAATGCATTTATTTTCAATAATTTCACAAAAACTATGATAATATGCATATACTTTCAAATTCTTTAAAATATACATGCTAAGCCTAAAACCTAACTTGATAGGGGTGTCGAATAGTGCGCCGCAGCTATTGGCGGGGGATGTGATTTTTGGGTTCCCCGATTCGAGGGGAGCTCAAATAGGTCGAAACTTATTCGAGATTCGGCCCCGTTCCCGAGTTATACCGATTTTTCGGTGGAACTTTTTTTAAGGAATTTTAGCCCAACCCTAGCCCCACCCCCAATAATGGGTATCGATGGAAAGGTCTCGATGAGACCGACCCTTCACAACCAACCCCACCACCCTCAGACCCCCCGTTCAAAAGTTATTAGGGGAAATGTGTTTTTGCCATTAAACACATGTTACACATGGTACTTGTGAACATAAGTTTAACAAACAGTTTGGCAGTCACAAAGTAAAGGTGAAAGAGAGAGAGAGAGAGAGAGAGAGAAAGATATTAAAAAAGGTGTTGTGTTGGGTGTGGGCCAGCCGCCAAATACCAAGTTATGGCAGCTGGGCAGCACAATAGCCGGTACTGTTAATCCTTTTGGCCCAACTGAGATAAAATCTCGCTATTGTGGACTGAACAGAGTTCGCCACATCTAACAAACGCCTTCCGGGCTACAATGATTTTCAGATCTATGCCCTGTTTGATAAATTTGAAAATTCTAAATTAACATATTACGTATATCATGCAGATATACAATTATTTCATCAATATTATTGACGATTATCAATTTAATGGATTTTCCGGATTCATTTAACGAATTGGGTGGCTTCCAGAAGCTAACAATATTCAAATTTTTGGCATTTTTTTGGAGTGATGTTATAGCACTACAATTTTGTCAAGCATTTGGTCTGATTCCCTTACAACAACCTATTAAAACATTAAAACATTGTGGTTCAGTTATGAAGTGTTATGCTCGAGAGGCTGCAGATTTTGGCTATAATTTTGAATGCGCTAAAAAAGATAAAGGATGTCGAAATTCGAAAAGAGCACTCACTAATACATTATTTGAACACTCAAAGATGGAATTGGATAAAATATTATTGATAACATTTGCATTTGTTTCCGAATTAACTGAAAAAACAGTTACTGAACATACTGGAATAGAAAAGAAAACAGTAATTCAATGGTTTGTTTATTTCCGAGAAATAATGCAAGTTATTATGGAAAACGAACATAATGACAAACTTATTGGTGGACCAGGAATGTATGTAGAGGTGGATGAGGCTCATATTAGATCACGAAAGAATCATCAAGGCCGAGTTTTAAAAGGACAAAAAGAGTGGGATCTCGGGTTTATTTGTCGTGAGACTAAACAAGTTCAAATTCTTCGCATTAAAAATCAAAAAAAGAACAATTCTTCCATTAATGCAAAATTTATGGAAACCTGTGCGAGTTCTATTTCATCAACAACATTATACAGCTCTATTACCAATATTAGATGATGCGTTAAAGTTTGAACCAACTAATAATTCTGATGTTGATCCTATTACTGTTATTAATACTGATTTTTCACAGTTTCGAAATAATGTTTAAATGTTTAGTAAAAACTGGTGTCTGGTAGTGTTTTAAAAAAAACATAGTCCGGGTTTTTACTTAAAAAAATCTAAAAATCTACAAAAAAAATTATAAAAATTCATAAAATAACAAAAAAATATATAAAATTTTAAAAAAATACAAAAATATTAAAAATGTCTTTGTCATTATTATATGTTTGTCCTTTATCTATGGGTTTCAAGTCAAGTCGACCTCCACGCGGTGATACCCGGTTAATACTGAAGGACCTCTGCAATAATTTTCAATAATAAAATTTTTTTCAGAATATTTTAATGGCAAAAACACATTTCGTCTAATAACTCTTGAACGGTGGTCTGAGGGGGGTAGGGTCGGTTGGATTGGGTCGGTCTCATCGAAACCTTTCCATCGATACCCATTATAGGGCGGTGGGGGCTAGGATTGGGCTAAAATTCCCTAAAAAAAGCTCCACCGAAAAATAGGTATAACTCGGGAACCAGACCGAATCTCGAAAAAGTTTCGACCTATTTGAGCTCTTCTCGAGTCGGGGAACCCAAAAATCACATCCCTAACTTTCATGCATTGTGCATATTTTCTATGCATTTATCAATATATCCTGATTCTGGTTAAGCAATGGTTTTCTAAATTTACTCGGCAAATAATCTATACTGATTTTTGTCTGTTTTTGATTATTTGACTAACAATATATGGGATAATTTCAAGGAAACTTAAAGAATTTTTAATTATTTTTGCGAGAAGAAACGAAATGATCTCAATTAAATAATTTGCTATATATAGCATACCTAATTATAATGCCAGTTGTTTATAAGAATATGGTCGTTAATTAGCTCGAAGAATGTGTACAACAATGCTAATAAATATTTACTAAACATTCACGCTGTCAAACCAAGAAATCTTATTATTACTCGTATCGCAGTCAGCATTAATACTGCGTAGTATTTGATGCTAAAATTACTCCGTTGCAAGTTGTTCTAATAATTTCAACGATAATTTTTTTCGAATTGGAGAGAAATCTTTTTCTTTGCAGTTACTC
Source organism: Steganacarus magnus (assembly GCA_034698365.1). Classification (NCBI taxonomy): domain Eukaryota; kingdom Metazoa; phylum Arthropoda; class Arachnida; order Sarcoptiformes; family Steganacaridae; genus Steganacarus; species Steganacarus magnus. The sequence continues at coordinate 6,162 of JAQIVF010000098.1, forward strand.
TTAACTTAACTTAATATAAAATCAAAAATTATAGAAAGTAGTAATAGAAGATGAATAAACACTAATGTAATGCAATGTAATATATATATATATATAAGAACTAGTTTTAAATAAGATATAGCTATGGATAAGAATTATTTAAGAGGTCATTGTTATCTATCTTAAAAAACTTGTATATGAGCCTAAAGCATATATGAAGAAAAAGTTTATATGCTTGCTATAAGAATAAAAATTTTAAGAAATGTGTGCTAACGTTAGCTAACACTACTCTCGCTTAAAAAGTCACCTTTATAGCCTAAGGCTCATAATAGTAAAAAAGCGTTATGCGTGTGTTATGCATAGAACTATTTGAGTAGTATTTTTAAAATAGAAAATTTTTGAAAATTTTTGGTTGTTTTCTATTATTTTAGATTATTAATTTAATAATTGGGTATAATTAAAATTTTAAAAATACTAGGGCAATAAGATGTTCTATTTAACAAAATTACACATAAAAAATTATATTATTGAACCCAAAAAAAATCAAATTGCACTTTTTGCATAAATATATTATATGTAGTAGTTTTACCTCAAAACTAAAAAGTATTTTACGTTTTTAACCCGGAGACATAATAGTAAACAAATCAAATACACATATATTGCTTCCGTCTTACTAGTGAGAAGGAATATACTAGCTTATGCTAGTATGTGGAAGAATAAAAATTTTATTTTACATTAGTTTATTCAACTTTTAAACTCTTATTATGAACTTTATAAGGTTAATAACCGTTCAAAAGTTCAAACTTAGATAATATTTGTTAGTGAGCATGTGTAGTAAAATGTTTAGTCAGATAATAAATACAAAAATTTTGAGTTTATTAAATCATTTTTAATCATAATATCATTAAGTTCAATTCGATTTTTTTTCTTATCATTACAGGTTAAAACATGACAGTCTGGAATAATAATCCCGCAACGGAAAATAAGTTACGGATTCTCGGTAAACACGCAATTATCGGTTCGTTGTTGCGTCTGCGCACCGAAATCAGCGACACAGATATAAAAATTGCAAAACATCTAAAGACGTTAACTTTTTAAAACATTAAATTCAACACTTCTTTTATCACCGGGACGCTGGGACTCAGAAATCGCAACTTGAAAGCCGTCAATAACTGGAACCTCCGGATCGCTACCAATACCGAAAGACGCAACTTCCACTGAATTTTCTGATTATTATCGAAACCAAACAACATTTGGCAATTACATCAACTGTTAATATCACGAAAAATTTAGTTTCACCGGCTCCGCAACCAACTCCGCAACCGGCAACACAACCGGCCACACAAACGACTCTAAAACTGGCTCCACATCTGGCTTTACAAACGGCTCCACAAACTCAAACCGAACCGATCGCGTCAATATCGGGCACAAAAAATACCGCGTATAAATAATACATTTTTAATTCATGCGCAGTTTATATTTAAATCTTTGTAATGTTTTTCTCCGCCTTATTATTTAAATCATCAAATAAAACTGCTTGAACATAGAGTTGGCGCTATTGTTTATTGAATAAAACTTTAGAAAAAATTCTTTTCATTTTTCATTCTATTGTTAGTAAGAATGGGTGTTTTCTTCAATGCAAAAAATAGTCTGAAATCATAAATATTGCAATAATGGTTGTGCTTTTAGTATACAAAAATGCGACTATTGTGATAATTTTGTAAACTTCAATAATTTTTGTTGAAATTATCATTTTAAAAGTTGTAAATTTGGAGATAAAGTAAAAAACTTACTTGAAAAAGCAAAACTAGTGAACTTTTAAAAACGAACGGAAATTTTTTGTCAAACAATGAAGATAATTTCATATCAACAAATTATTAAAACTTTTTTGTATATTATTGGTCATTCTGAAACTTATGATGATATGTTTTTAATAAATCCAATAGCTCAAGAATCAATTATCAAAATCTATAAGCATCTCTACTCAACAACCGGGAAATGTCGATGACAGAAGTTTTTATGGAAATTTATCAACCATGTGTACGATAAAAGTAAACTCTATACTGAGTTATTACACAAATGACAATACGTGGTTTGTGTCTATTTGCTATTGAACCACTGTTTCGAGAAACCGAACCACTGTGACTTAAAAACGATTTTAATTTTACAATTTATACAGAATTATTCAACAATTAATTTGAAAATTGTCGGTATGTGCTGGAGGAAAGTTTCTAACAAGTTTTGTGACAAACTCCGTGAGATGGCCTGTTCTTCTAATATGATGCTTTTACAGATGATATCTTTTTCAAATTCGACAAGATTTTTGTCAACTTTTTTATAAGATATATGATGTTTTCAATGCATTGCAATACATAGTGTATCGAAATTGTACTCACTGTTTAATGAATTAACTTTTAGACATTATATAACACATTTTTTATTTGTTTCGTTTTTTGTATTTAAACAGTAAATAATTAAACTGATAATAAATAGATATAAAAATAAGATGCAATATATTTGTAAAATACAAGATATTAGAAGTTTAATAGTAATAATTAGGAGAGAATTGACAACAAATGAATGAAAATGAAATAATGAAATAGAGAAATAAAATAAGACGCAAAACATCGAGGCTTGAGTGGCCGGCAATACAGGTGTTTCATTATTTCTTTTATTTCTGGCAGAAATTGTAGAATAAATTTCTGTTAATGTATTGAAGTATATTTTACTTATTGATAAGAATCGCACAATTTTTTCTACAGGAAGTAGGGCGGGAGCCAAACCTTTGTTTATTTCATTGTTTCACTTGTCATCTTATAACATTTGTTTGACGTTCGAATGGAGTCATAATCGACAATTTGCTTATACATATCTTCATAACTCCATTTAAATTTACTTTGCAAGAGCGCAGTATAGCAAAGATAACGCTAACACTAGATTGAAAAACGCTAGAAAAAATGCGCCCAAAAATGGTACGATAACTCGAGCTTCAACTGTTGAAGTGCTGTGCGAAAAACCAGGAAAAAATAAAATTCAAAGTTACTGCTAGAAAATAGTTACCGGTACTCTACGGGACTCAGACACTGAAATGCCTCAGAGTAAACCTGTACAACTATTTTTAGGAAATATAACTAAAAGAGTTTAGCGCGAGTTATGAATAAGTAGATTAAAATATGCTTATCAGTTAAACCCCTTTTGTACTATTGGTTTAATATCATAGCGCACTTTTCAAGATTTTGATTTTTCTACTTTGCTGCCCTCTATATTCACTTTTCTAAATAAAATTTTAAGTTTAGCGCTCAGTTACAACTAGAGTTAAGTTGGAAAAACCTGTTTTACTCTGAGTTTCTGAAAGCGTGAGGCATTTCAGTGTCTGAGTCTCGTCAAGTCTAGAAAAATACTTGCTAATAGCACGTGTTCATTGCCATAACAGGATTTTTGCTGAAACCTTTTTCCTTACAAGAGTTTATTTCGATCGATTATGCGGCACATTATCATTATAAGTCATAATTAGAGATTCAAAATGATAGCATTTGCTACTTTTTTATTTCATAAATTAGAAGCATATAATTGAAATATATGCACGAATTGAATGATAAGTAGTCATTTTATGTATGTTTATAAATGCTATTTTTTGCTATTTTTAACATTAAATGCTATAATGCTATTTTTGCAATTTTATATGCTATTTTAAGGAAAATGAAAAAATTATCGTTAAATTCCAGAGTTTTCCCATGGCTCCCAAAATTTCGAAAAAATAAAGGATAATTTCTCTAAATTTTTTGATTTTCAACAGATAGCAAAATTATAAGTTTATAATATTCAATAAAAAAATTTTTTTATCAATATTAATTTTTTAATTAATTATTTAAAATAATAAATGCTATTTTTAATGCTATTTTGGCCAATTTTAACTGCTATTTATAGCGCTATTCTGATATACAATAAATGCTATCTTTTTGACTCTCTAGTCATAATAAAAATTTTAATAGTGAATTACAGTAATATTTTCAAATAACATTACAAATCAAATTACATAATTAAGTAAAATAAATAATTTGAAATAAGGTTATAACAATATATATTATAACAAATTGGAATGGAATTAATGATTTTTAAAAATAATATACCGGAACCATTGTTGTAAATATTTTACCATATATTTCTAAATAAATTGTAAATGAATTGAAACTTTGGAAACTCATTGAAAACTTAATAATAAGATAAATAAGAAAATTTTACTGCAATTAATAAAAGCAATTCACTAGAATTTCAATTCTAATTTTTGATACCGGAATGTATAGAAAGTGATAATTAACACTACAATACGATATAACTACATAATAAACATACTTTATAATGGAAATTATTTTCATGATTTTTTTTCATAAAATTTAAGGGTATATAAAATTCAATGGTTTGAGTTTTGAATATGAAATTATTTAGATGCGTAAAAATATTTTGTTTCAAGATTTTTCTCGAATTTTTGGTATTTGAAAATAAGAGTATTTAACAAAAAATATTTTTAAAAAATAGAAATCAGCAAAAAATAGAAAAATGCAAATATAAATGCATTATGATTATCGCGGGCACAAAGCGTGTCGTCCGCCATCAACGGGAAGCGTTACGCCAGTTATAAAACTGGCCAAATCTGAGGCCAAAAAACTGATCGCATTCGCGACCTCCGATGCGTCGCCAACTCTTGCCATCGCGTGCGTAGTCTTGCTGTGCTCTAAAAACTTTTCAAACGCTTCATCACTCAAACCGCCCCTCTTTTGCAAACCAGTGGCAATAACTCCCGGATTAACGGCATTGACTCGAACGCGTTTAGCGGCCAATTCGATGGCAACGCATCGCGTCAACTGATCGATGGCGCTCTTTGACGCGCAATACGCCAACACATTGGCAAACGATCGAATGCCGTTAACGCTCGACACGTTCACTATGTTTCCCGACGTTTTAATCAAATGTGGAACCGTTAACATCATTAATTGGTAGACTGAACGAACATTAATATTCATAACGCGATCGAATTGGTCTAAACTGGTGTTTTCTATGCTACCAAACTCTATAACACCCGCGCTATTCACCAATATATCTAATTTACCAAAATATTCAATGGTAGAGTTAACTAAATTTTCGACTTCTATTTCTTTATTAAGATCGCATTGAGTGGTCAGTAGTTTTGAGTGAGGTTTGATTTGTTTGAATTCGCTTTCGATGCGTTTGAGTGCGTTAACGTCTCTTCCAGTCACCGATAAATGTGTGCCAAATGATAACATAAGTTTAGCTGTTGCCAAACCAATGCCAGATGTGGCGCCTATTCGTATAGAAGTTTAATGGCATAGTGTTTTCAATTAAATTATAAAACTGTTATGAGTCGAGTAATAACTTATGACTTAAACGGTAGATTATGCTCAACAAGTGTGCCCATATATTTTTAAATGGACAATAAGGAGTCGAAAGAAGTTGGTTAAATAGGTCTTGTTAAGACCTATCCAATGATACAGGGAGTTGAGATCACTAAAAAACCGAAACTCGAAAGTTCGGCTTTGAGACCGAACGCTAGGTTTTTCGAAGTCAAGCAGACACTCCGACTCGACTCGCAATTTGTTATTCATAAAAAATAAGTTATATAGTTCTATAAATAATAAGATATATAGGATTCTCGGTTGAGCATAATCTACGTAATAATGGATTAAATTAGTTTTTGAAAATGAAAGCAAAAATCCGTAATTTATTTTTTTAAAAATTAAAGTATTTATAATGTACGTTAAAATGAAATTTACTACATATCATTATTGCATCAATTTAATGAAACCTTAAATATAAATCAAAAGGAAAAAACTTTCCATGTTGTACTGTATTGATGAGACATAATTTCATTGCGGTCCGAAGTTCTAAGGAGTTTATTTAGGGTAGATTCTCAAAATTCACGGGAAAGAGGGGCAAATTCGATTTTCCGTGGGGTATCAAGTTTTGCCAATTCATTGAAGGAGCAGACCTTAACAAAACAAATTAATTATTGATAAGTTGTAACAAAAAACCCACCAAATTTAATGTATAAAATCTGCCAAATTCTTGTATCAACTTTTTTAGAACCAAAATAATGTGAAATAAAATTATAAACATTTAAAAATACTTAAAAGTATTATTAAGAACCTTTGAAATTTAATAATTATCTAAAACTTAAGCTTAATTCGAATTTTCCGAATCGAAATATAGCGCTCAAAATATACAGTAAATTTAAGTGCAATCACGTGTCAATACAGCAAATTATTGTTAAACCAAATTTGAAATTAAATGATTAACAAAAGTATTACTATTTAATAAGTTTTACTAACTAATTAATAATAACTTATATTATACGGATTATATTACAGATACTAAATAATAATTTCTTAATATTGCGATAATTGTAAGTATGAATGTGTAGTAAATTTTATCAATAATTTATTATGATAATGCATAATGACATGTCATAACTTTAAAAAAGCTGATCTAACCTGTAATAATGGCTACTTTAGAGCACAAAGAGCTAAATGGCATGTTTTCGCATCAAATAGTTTGATTAATTTTACATAAAATTACTTTTATCATGGAATAAATTGAGTGCAATTAGTATTTATAGATAATAGTTTGTAAATAAAATCATTAATGTTTTTATTGACAGTAAAACCCCTATAAATCGACTATCGTTTATCTAAAACTTATATATCTTTTTCGAATTTCTCGAAGACTAGTGAAATGTTATTAAAATCGTTGATAAACATATGCGAAGTTAAACAATTTACGAAATTTACTGTTAACTATCGTTCATTGTGGACGTTATCGCAAAATAAAAAAAGAGAAGAGAACAGAAACACTGGTTGGCCAGTAGTCATACCGAAACGTTTGAAGAGGTGGAGGAGTAAAGACAAACCCGTCGAGTGGCCCAATGATTTCTTACCATTCTATTGGAAAAAAGAAGAAACGATTGGCGTACATCTTGACTCTGGTTTTTATCACATTTTTATAATCTAATTTGCAAGTTATTTAATACACTGTTTTTAATAATCATAATTAGGGGACCATTTGAAAGATTTAGGAATACCGGATATGAAAGCGCTAATTATTGGAGCCGAACATTCGGAAGCACTTAAAACGTATTTGAAATTTTTCAGTTTTGAAATGATTAAACTTTGCTAAAATTTACCTAAAAAGTTACAATATATGTTCTATACATACACTGTTGTAGAGCTCCGGATGAAGTTCGTCGTCAGTTCACTCTAGAATTTGCTACACGAGTATGTTTTAGTTTCATTGTAAAACTAGAAAATATAAAAAATGTATTGTTTTATATTAAATTATAGCAAGAAGTTGTTGCTTATCAAAGGCATCAGTTGATGCAAAAAATGATCAGACATCCTGTTGACATTAAGTCGATAGAATTCAGAAGTATTATATAATCTTGGTTTCGGTATATGTACTCGTAATAAAAAGCTAATAAACGTTTTTAAACTTATTATTTTCAGTTACCGACTATACCGTCAAAATTCGTAATAATTTGCACTTCTTTTATACTAAAGATCCAGGGGTCAGTTATTAGTTACAATTTTAAAATATTACCTAAATTTGTCGTCTAAAATAAATATCAATATAGGATCAGCCCAGAAGAATCAGACAAGTGAATATGATAAACAGAAGACGCAAATTGTTGAAACAACTGTATTATCAGGATTACGATCGCTTTAAAGCGCTCACCGAAAAACTTGAAATCTCGTTTACTCCGACACCGTTGGGACAGATGCCCATTCCTCATAACCGTAAAGTGCAATTGAGGCTTTTAACTAAACAATACTGCGATGAAGTAAAAGATGAAAAATTAAACGCTTATAAAGAAAAATTGAAAGCACAACAGAAAGAATTTATTAAAGAGAAGGAAGAGTTGGAAAAATGGTTCAAACAGCAAGAAGATTATGTTGGCATTGTTAACAATTCTGATAGTAATTGAATGTGTTTATTGGTTTAGTAGAAATTTTTCTTTTTAATCAAATTAAACCATTATATCAGCTAAAAAATAAACATTAAATAAAATAAAACTAAAATATATTATTTAATTGCTGTTTTATTAAGAGCTCATAAATTACACTATATTTCAAAAAATATGATTTTTAATAATTTTTGTCGTTAAGTTATTGTGGTTTAATATATTTACGAGTTTCTTCTGAGTTCACGCAGATTTGAATCTAAACTTAAGCAAAAGATACACATCATATCTTTACCCAAATAAATCAATAGATAGTTATATTATTTTTAAATAGATAGTTTTAATATATATAGATAGATATATATATATATAATTTTGTCAATAATTAAAATAAATTATAGTGTGATGGAGACGTAATATGCATATAAACTCGATTTAGATAATGTCATTTAAAATTATGTAATGATTTATCGAACAAATTTATCGTTATTGTGAGCTCAGTTAACAAATGTTTACAATGTTTGTGTAAATGTTAATCAATTATTGTTTACAAATTAAATCCACAATTTCCCGTAAAAAGAAAAAGCTTAAAACTATATATAGAACTAATTAATTAATTAATGAGAAACAAAATATTTTAATAATAATTTGAATAATAACATTGTAATGTTTACTGTATTATCGCAATGAATAGCAAATAAACGACTACAGGTAAAAATAAATGATTACCAAATGGGAGACTAAATTAATAAAGTATTAAAAATTAGCAACAAAAGAGCTTAAAGATTGAAATATCACAAAAAAAACAAATATCCTGAGATACCTATCATATCAACAATAAAATTAGTATCTAATATTAACGGTTCAACAACAAACATATTAATGTACAATTAATATACAATTTGACGTTATTTTTTTTAATAAAACTAAGCTTGCATTATTATTTATCACTCGTTTATCGATAATTTTATATTTGGTATCTCAGGAGAAGGTTTTACAATAATTTGTAAGTCATTTTCATAGTCACTTAATATATGGTTGAGTTATTTACCCCATTTTTCAATAATTGAAATGCGATCATAATTGGCTTTTTTGAAATTCTTCTGTTATCGTTCTATAATTATTTTGCCGCAAAATCATTTATTCGAAAACAGGGTATTATTAAATTCTTTTCTGATAAACTAGTAATTTTGTGAAGCTATAAGAATAAATTATATATCAATAAAGAGATGAAAAGTTCACTGGAAAAAACTCGATGCTCTCTTATTCGATTTCAGTCTTTCAGTAATATTACATATTTTAAGAGCTGGACCTAATTTAAGGCCCATATATTTCATCATCATATCACTGTTCAATAAGAGGAATGCTTTTCCATCGATTTCCTAATTGAAATCAAGACATTAGAAAAACAAAACATGAAATTTTAACGTTTACTAATGTAATCAATGCTTACATGTTTTTTAAAAGTGTCGGCATGTATTTCAAGAGTAGAATCGACTGATATTAAATGGCGAATAACGTCATCAATGCTCCATTCGGCGGGATTTAGCGGTAAATTTAAACTGATTGGTTTGGGATTCGATTGACGAATAGGCATCGCATTATTTGCAATATTTGGTGGCGAACTTGTTGTATCGATTTGACTTTCAATATCTCCAGATTTTGGAGATTTCGAATTTCTTTGACTTGTATTTGTATCGTTTGCTTTAACTTCAACGTCATTCGACGCAATTTCTTTATCAGACAATTTTCGTTTATTAGTAGTGATAGTGATTGATTGCGGCGTTAATGTCGACGCTTCACAAACTTTTTTATCATTATTGATAGTGATTGTGTTATTTTTGTTAATCGTGATTGCATTAATTACTCGCGTTTTAGAGTTCGTTTTTACTTCCGACTCGCACTTATTACAAGGAGTTTCTAATTTAACCGTTGAAATAAAATTCGGGCAGCATTTCAGATCACTGGTAAACGTTTTGATATATGACCAAAATGTTGATTCCCTATTTAAATGTGGCATTTTTCTGGCATTAGTCTTGCCCTCAAAAGTAGCGGACACAACCATTCTTCCATTACCAGCTTTTAACAAACTATATACACTTTTTACATCATAACTGCAATCCACACATGATTGTACTGTTTCTTTCAGTGTCTTGTTCAGCGATCCCGGACCGTAACTTTGTGGCATTTTAGATACCAATTCTGGATTCAAAAATGGCCCGCAATTACAACCGTGATTGACGTATACGCAAACTACAACATAGAGTTTATATGTTACTAAGTTATAAGCAATAACAAACTAAAATAATATACCCGGCGGTGAATATCGAGGACTCATTGAATCAGTGGTACTCTTAGGCGTCAATTGTTTGGGAGATGGCGTTGAATTAACACGCAATGAATTGTCTTGAGTTGTGTCAATCGAAAGCTCTTCGGAAAAACCATTATTTTTATCTTCGATACCGTTTGTGTCAGTATTGCATTGAGATAATGATGAGGAAGATTCTATTTTTGCAATATTTGTTTGAGTTGTCGAATTATTTAGTAATTTTGATGTATTGTTATTTAATGTCTGATTTGTCGAAACTTCACTCGAAGAGTTGTCTGGTAACGAAATTTGCTCAGAGGAGACAACAGTATTTTGAAAAAGTGCCGTCGAATAAATATTTTTTCCTTTTCCTTTCACAACGGCTATAAGTGAGTATTAATATCATTTATAATATATTTTATAAATTAAAACAATAATAAAAATGGTTCTATACTCCATCTTCATCTCAATTTAAAAATGAGTTGAAAAAAGTTGAATGAAAATAAACATAGTTTTCATAAAAATGAAAGCTATGGGATTAAAAATATCATTTTGGGCATCTATAGTGGAATGGGCAAAATTTTATCTTGACATCACTTTACTCTTGTGTTATTAAGAGGAAATATTTCAATGTGATGTTATGTTTAATTGCGGTTTTTGATAGTTTTAAATAAGGGAAATCCTTAGATTCGTTATGAATGCTATACTATGATACGACTGTTGAGTAATAAAACGATAAAAAATATATTTATATGAAAAGCAAAACTTAACAAACCTTTAAAACCTGGTGGTTGTAACGGATGACCACTGCTCTGACACCAGCCAACTGGAAATATATCTCTTGAATCAAATCGACACCAGTAATCAAACGCTCCCTTCCAACCGTCAAACGTAACAAAAATCATGTCTTCATTAATCGCTCCAATAGTTGCGGGACATATTAAACGAGGATTTTTCTTGTCTACGGCTTCTAATTTCATTCCGACCTCAAATTTATTGGAATCAGGACACGGAGGTTTAGCTTTAAATACTTTGTTCGGCGCAATATCCGCTCCGGTAAGAGTTTGACAAAGAAACATATGCCAATGCGATGGGTTTTTTCGGAATCCAAGCGGAGGCTGAAGCATACCATTTTGTTTCTCACACGTTCCGATTGGATTAATTGTTTCCGAATCAACTAATTCCCAGAAATCGTTTGAATTATCACTGCCATCAAGACGTAATTGCAATCGCGGACCAATAAAGCCAACAACTGTTGCCACACAAACAGACGTCGGATTTCTAGGATCCAATGCTTCCAATTTTTGGTTTATTTTAAATTCATTAATGTGTGGCGTTGTGTGTTGTCTAAAGTAAGAACTGGGTGCTGGTTTGCCGCCCTCTGCCTCCAAATACGTATCCCAATCAAACTGGTCAAACACTTCAAATTGAAAACTCGGTCCACTTGTATATCTTCGGCTACTCTTTTGTCTGCCATTATTATTACTACTACTATTACCATTATTATTATTTTCGGTCGAAGAAACTGTAGTGCCAGTGCTTTGAGATAATTGATGCGGAGTTTGTTGCGTTGAATTATTCTGATTTTTCTTTTCCTTTAAATTGTGCTTTTGTAAGCATTCTGTCGAACAAAATTCTTTATTTTCATTCGAAACATTATGCTCGCTGTCAGAGGCGTGAGGAAGAGTCTGAATAACGCGATTGCAAAATCCACACGAACCCTATTAAAAATGAAATTATGTAAATTACTTGATTAAGTTAGATTAACAGTAAACGGATTCCAACACTTATGGCAAATAAAATACATAATTTTCATCATGAAATTAGCTCAAAGAATTTGTACTTTAAATAACAAATTTTAGTATTGGTTTTGAATGTATCATACATTTTTAATGTAGTTTAAAGGTTGTGGATTGGATTTAGTAATGTTCGGCTCAAAAGTTGAAAGCTCAAGCCGAGACGGGTATAAAATTATATAAATAGACATTTCCCCTCAAATATACTTTGATGACACAACGAATTTCACTAATGTTAATATATTTTTAACATATAATAGAAATCAATCAGAGAAAATATAACATTTTCTATCAATTTAGTTTGAATGATAATTATTAGAGCTGAGAATTCAGTGACATTTAAAAGAGCATTTTTGGGACAAATTTTGGGACAAAAATTTGAAAATTTAGGGACAAATTTTGGGACAAAAATTTTTAATAAACAAGTTATATTTAGGTGTAATATAGATTCTCAAAGTTTTTTGTTGAAGAAACTTTTCGTATTTAAGCTATTACGCCATTTTTGTTAAAAATTAGAAGGGTGTCAAAAACTCTTCGGAATTAAACGACAATTTTTCTTAACTCCTCTATTTTAGGGACAAATCCCAATTTTTGGGACATTTTAGAAATTTTATGAAATTTTGGGACACTTTGGGACAAAAATAATACTTTAATTAATTTAATTAATATTATTATAATATAGTCTATTTTATAGAGTTTTGGGACATTTAACAAAATTGGGACAATCCCTAAATTCTCAGCTCTAATAATTATGTTTAATGATAGCTTTTAAGTTTCAGAATTGCATAAAGAATTTTTAAATTTTGTGGAAAAAGTGGTTCCGAGATAATGGCTATTTCGTTTTGAACCCGAATTCAGATTTTTCAAGCTCCGAGTGAAAGCTTAAGGCAGGGAATTTAAACACTCACATCTGATATTTGGTTATCGTATTTGCCATCGACTAACTAACATATAGCACGCTATGTACTGAAACTAAAATAATAATAATAGCTTTTCTATAATTCTACAAAGTATAAGCTATATATTATTTTATATGCAAAATGGTTATTAAAAACTGTCATTTTTAATATAACAGGATTTATGAATTTAAGAAATAGTTTTAAATTTTTGTTATTTGGAAATAAATATGGTATAAAAACAAATACCGTATACGATAATGAAGTGAAATATTGTTTATTTCGAAATAAAAAAGGTTTAAAAAAATCGTTGCATATTCTGTATGCTAATATTTGCTTAAAAACACAAGCATTGTTTACGCTTATAGGTTATTCATTTCTCAAATTCCGGTTTTTATCGTTTCGATACACCAAACCTCTTTGAATACAATCAGAAAGAAAATTGCGAAATACGGTAAAACAAAAAAAAAGTATAATAAATATGAAAAATGTGTTACACTGCATAATGCAATAAGTAGTTATAATTTCATATAAAAATTAAACCAAACCGCAATTATTTGTAATTTGCAACCGGAGAAAAATTTTGTTTAACAATCAAATCGCAACTCAGACCTAATTAGCATACAATAAATAATAATCTATAGAGTAATGTTCACTCAATAACTATAATAATAATGGGTAATAGACGTATAATAGACGTGCGAAATATTGACAAACCTTTGAATATGTTTTCCTATACTGGTTAAGACACGCTTCCGAACAAAACTCTTTTTTAACGTTCTCGTGGGTCAACGCGAACTTCAACTTTCTTCTCGGATCCTCACACCAGCAGCATATCTTGTTATTGTTAACGCGACTATTCTTAGCATTTGGTCCCGGCATGACTCACTGATTACACCTGTTTCGAGCAAAACAATAACATTTCACTAATAATTCACTTTATGTTTTTTTAAATATTTATTAGTTATTTACTATTAGTTGGAAATAATAAATTAACAATTTAAGAATATTTGGCACAAAATATAATCCATTTTTTGAAACTGTTGTCATAGCGTAGCAGTGTATACGTTATTATAACGTATCGTTATGTATACAAACTAATTATCATATAATAATGAGACGAAATAAACAAAAACAAAAAACTAATATATAATAATAAGCGTATGAAATATAGAAAAAAAATGTTGACATTTAGCAGTTTTTAGTGACACAAACACATACACACAATGCGTGATAATAATAAAAGGTAAAACTGTTTCAAACGCAGTAATAATAATAATTATTATTATAATATACTCTACAGTGTAATAATCTATGTATAAATAAGTTATTATATAGAGATCGAGAAATATAACATGCCGTTCAATATATTGTTAAAAATTAATGTGAATCACAAAGCATTTGATAATAACTGCGATATCGATATATATATTTTCTCGATTTACTGCAAGTGAGTTGTGTTACAGCTGTTCACTGCTGTGTTCGCTTAGTCTAACTATTTCAGAGAAAATTGTTGTTTGTAAACAATATCTTTAAAAAACATTTGTCACAATAAAATAAAGTTAAATGATAAGTCAGTAGACAAATACGCGCGTAGTGTTTGCAAACCTCCATATTTGTTGTACCATTCATTGATGGCATAATGCGTTCAAATGGCACGCAATCAACACTAATCAATAATTACGTGTTTATATTCTGCTTTACTTCCCTGTAATTACGAGAATTGCTAATAAATGCGTGCACAGAGACGTACGTATTGAGACGTCATTTATGTTTTGTAAATAGTGTTTCAAAACTGCGAAACAAAATGCATTTCTTAATAACGCGAAACATCGGCAAAACAATTAACAAAAATCACTTCGTTTGCAACTATTTTGTGTATGCAAATGAATTGTCGCGTTCGTACTCATCCGCGTCATCCACATCAACATCGACATCGACATCGACGTCCACAAGCGATCCACCGAAGACTGGATGGTATGGAATACCTCAATACGATTTGTCTGCGCGTGAAATAGAGAACGTGAAAAAGAGACACCAAATTCGCCGAAAATTAAAGGCTGAATTTAATAGATATTATTATAATCCATGGAATTTGATTTCTCACGTAGAGTTGGTATGCTATTGTTTTTAATGTTATATATCATACTACCGTAATATAAAGTGTAATAATAATTAATATATTAATAATAGTTGGATCCAGCAGTTAACAGATTTATGGCAATGAGAGCAACATATTTTGAATATTGGAAGCCAACCTGGAAAAGCTTTTTCACGTATATGCTAACAGTTTGGGTACCAATACTTGGTATTACAGCGGTTGTCTTCTTCCAACGCGTCAGTACTTGTTTTACTTAACGTTAATACTTTTACTGAAATTAAATTTTCTGTTAATTTTAAATAATTGTTTACAGAAAGAATGGGACCGTAAATGTCGCGCCGGAGAAATTCCTTACGAGAAAAGAATGATTAAATGGGATTAGAAGTTAACTTAATAGACCATTATTTAAATTGTGTGTTATTAACGTTATATAAGATTAATCAACGAATCGACTGTATTGGTTGATAATTTGTTTTAAATTTTCGTTAAAGAGTGGTTCAAAATAATTTAGAAATAATAATAGCTTTTAATCTTTAAAAAGGATTAAATGTGTAATATAATAATTGGTTATAAATTATAAATTTATACAATAAGCTTAGCCCTCAGTCATGATCGAAATAATTTTTTTTCGAGAGATTTGGCAATAAAGTAAAACTTTGAAAAATGCACCTAAAAATATTTTACTAGTAATAATTGTATATAACTTTTAAATTAACTATAAAGATATCACACATTAGTATCTCTGGGAAAAGTTTGGTGCAGCCATTTGTTGGTTATTGGCGTAAAGATTAGTTTGGTTCTGCATTCCGTGAGTTTGATTCGAACTAGAGGTGACAGGAGGTAGAGCTGGCGGTACCATAGTGTTCATTCGAACGCGTTTCGCACCCGTCGGTCCGTGATTATTGTTATCGCCGTGATTTCCCTGATTATTGGTATTTGCCTGCTTGTTGTTTGTGTCAGCTTTGTCCTCATTTTCGTCGTCTGTTAAAAACTCGCGTTTTGGATATGGTATGGGACAGCCATGAAATACACTAAAGTGTTAATAGTTATTATTTTAATTCATTTTTAACCAAAATAATGTATGCTAAACTAAACTCTAGAGTTGGCAACGGATCCTCTTGAAAATATAGATCTTGCATCGCAACATCGGACGTTATTCTTTTAGTCGGATCCATAAGAAGCAGTTTCTGTAATAATAAAAACGCTTTGGTGTCCTGTTTCACTTTATGCTTCTCCATATATTTTACAAGCGAACAACTAGTATAACTAGAAAAATTTAAACAATAAAAACATTTTATACAAATTTTGATTTTATTATATGCGATGCTAATCATACTTAGATCTTTTAAAATCTTTTTGAAGAGTCGGATGTTCAGGCATTTTCCTAATGTCATCCCAGTCTTTTTCTAATGGAAATCCCATCACATTGAAGATTCTGTCGAGTTGGTCGTGATGGTACGGATTGCTTGTCTTAATATCCTCCTGACGGCAATGGAATATTGGTTCTGACGTTAATAGCTCAGCAAAAATGCAACCGATCGCCCAAATGTCTATAGCTTTGGTGTAGTGACGAGCACCTAATAAGAGCTCTGGCGCTCTGTACCAAAACGTGACCACAACAGGGTCGAGATCAGCTAATGGTTTAAGCGGTGAATTAAAGAGCCGCGCAAATCCCATATCTGCTATCTTAACGCGTCCTCTTTCAGCGCCTTCACCCATAACTAGAATATTTGCTGGTTTCTATCAATTAAAAATTTTTATCTCATAAAAACTGATTTATTATGATAATAAATTACCAAATCTCTGTGTAAAACCCAATTTGAGTGCAAATAATGTATTCCGCCCAAGATCTGAAAGATTAATGACTTGACCATTCCTTTTGGCACAACTACTTGTTTTTTATTAGCTTTAGCTCCGCGATGAAACTTTATTATATGCTAAATTAACAATCATTTATAAAAATTGGTGTTCAACTTGAATTGAAATCGCATATCGCATACCCATAAGTCATGCTCAGCGTAATCAAAGAGAAGCCACACTTTTCGATCGGCGTGTGAGAGAAACACACGCTGCAAATTGATCACATTCACGTGTTTTAGTTCACGCAACAGCTAGAAATTTAATTATAATAAAAACAAAACTTAAAAATCAAAACTTAGTATCGCTTCAAATCACCGCAATCTCTCGACACGCGGACATCGATATTCCTGTGCCTTCGATCTGTTTGAGGGCGTATTCACCAGAATCTGATCTGTAAACAATTGAGCAATGGTTTCACTATAAAAAGCGATATCTATAATGATTCGATTAACAGTACCCATCTTTTCTCTTCGCCTTAAAAACATGGCCATATGTTCCTCTGCCAACTTTGCATCCTTCGTATTCGAACAGATCTTCTACTTTAGCTCTTTCTGTTGCAGTTTTTACCTTAAAGTCATAGTCCATGTAAATCTAGCAGACATTTGTTAACAGATATTATTGAGTCTCATTTTTTAAAATGTCATTATGTTATATATTTGAGTAGTATTTTGAGTACCATTTAAATATTTGAGAATTTTCTAAATATAAATATATTTTATAATTATCATAATAAATAATAGCATATGGCTTAAAATTTGTTTAGTTTATGGTAAATCATAGTTTCTATTGTGTTTGGCAAACACGTAATGTTTCGTTTGCCGATCAAATATCAATCCGCTATTTATTAAAGCTATTTTGCAAACAAACAGACTTCACTGTATTGCGGTTTATACAGATAGTACTCAATTGTCATTTCATTCATTTTAATTTATTCAATATACAGTAAACACCATTTATTTAACTTTCTCTTTTGTTACAGCAGTACAATTTAATTTTTTTAATTTTTTTCGATAATTATATTACTAAGTTTATATGTCTTAGAGAGTAAACACTTCTGCAATACAATTGACTAAGAAAA
Organism: Steganacarus magnus; assembly: GCA_034698365.1. Classification (NCBI taxonomy): domain Eukaryota; kingdom Metazoa; phylum Arthropoda; class Arachnida; order Sarcoptiformes; family Steganacaridae; genus Steganacarus; species Steganacarus magnus. Next base: position 24,149 of record JAQIVF010000098.1, read on the forward strand.
TAATGGTTTTTATTCACAATCAATTTTGGTAAATTTAATAAGTTCTGTCCGCTAAAATATTAAGGAAAATTTTAAAGGGCCTCTAGAGTCAAGGATTTTATTCAATTATATATTTTCATAGTTCTTTAATTCATTGGTATCCAAGAACAAAACCTGGAGGTCAAAAATACAAAATTAGTCCATAGAAATTCGCACATTACATTCTCTACATTCAAAATAATATTCGACATAATTATTTTAGCACTTTTATAAGTACTTAACTAAAATATTCTATATTAAATTAAAAAATATTGAAAGCAAGTGAACTTTAGAACAGTCAATAATCCATACTAAAACTGGTCGATTTTGTTTTGTCAAATTGTCTAAAAACTTAGTGGATGGGTCCAAAAAAATTAGTAAAAATTGTGAAATTAAAATAAATAGAAAGACTAATGAAAAATAAATAGAAAGGTAAAGGAATTTTCAATCAATAATATATTTAGACTTGAGTGCGATTAAATCTACTGCTTTGGTATTACATAGAGTATTGCTTCATAGCTGAGTAACTCATGTAAAGGATACTTACTGTAAAAACATTCCGTAAACTATTTCTTTACACTTACATAGAAGAGCGCGAATATTACGCTGTTTTTCATTGTGATATTACTTCTAAACATTTTCTGTTGAGACATTAGTTTTACTTTATTTTAAATTTTTACTGTTTTTTAACCAATTTATACATATTTTTATATTTTTAAAGTTAATTTATTTTCGATTTTATTTAACTAATTGTGAGTTAATGGCAGGAAAGCGAAGAAGAGGCTTAAAATCGGTGACAACTAAGCGGAGAAAAGCGCAACAAATCGAAACACAGGGAGAGTTTTGGGCCGAAAAGATACTCGATTGGGGACATCACGACAATGGAAAGCTCATGTATTTCATCAAATGGGAGGGATATGCGGACGAAGAAAATTCGTGGGAATTCGAGGAACACGTCGCTGACTGCAATCACTTGTTGGACGAGTTTCATGAAAACAGCGTTAATGGCAGATATCCCGCCAAATATTCGTGGCAGGAATACGACACGTTTTGTGAGTGTTTGAAGTCGATGTGCAGCGAAAAATACAACGATTACACGGTGTTATTGCGATTCTCCAATAAATATAATTATAGCGATTTGAAGTCTACCAAAGTTCTCGATGACATCAAATCGAAAATTAGGGCAGAATTCGAGACATTAACCAACGCTTACAAAACGGTGCGCACAAATAGTACTCGTTTAGAGTCGAGAAAGTTTTTACTGAAATCCGTCAAACGATTATACGCGGAATTCGAAACTGATTTCAAAGGCAATTTGAACGAAACTGGAACTATTTTAACATATTTTTTTGAGTTCGTCGATAAACGAAAAACAATCAATAAAGAGTTGAAAATTTACGAAAGCAAGTGGAATGCGATAATAGCGAAGAATCACGAGGGACCACATATTAGTATAGAAAACAATGTTGACATTGAAAAACCGCATTTCTTTGAGTATATCACTCAATACAAACTCGACCCCAATATTGCGTCTGATCTGAAACTGGTTGATGAACCACTATATGGTTGCGATTGCGACAATTGTTACGATAATAAGCAGGAATGTTGCTGTGCTGTGGTTGGCTTCCCTATGGTCTATAATGGCAAAGGTTTGCTCTCAAATCGAACATTAGTGAAGAACGCAACCATTTCTTTCGAATGCAATGACTTATGTAAATGTAGCATAGAGTGTGCCAATCGTTCCACTCAAAGACGAAGACAATTCCCGCTTCAAATATTCCGCACAGATAACGGTTCGCGTGGTTGGGGCGTGAAAACGCTCGAAAATATACCTCGAGGCGCGTTTGTTAGTGATTATTGCGGAGAAATAATCTCTTTGGTCGAAGCGGATAGACGTCCCACCACTTATCTGTTCGACTTGAGCACACATTTGGACACAACAGATGTGGAGTACACGTATGTGGTCGATGCCAGCAAATACGGAAATGTGGCGCGTTTTATTAATCACTCTTGTGATCCCAATTGCAAAGTGATATTTGTTTGGGCGAAAAACTATGACAAACATTTGCCTATTATCGCATTATTCGCAATAAAACCAATTCGTGCCAACGAAGAACTCACATATGATTATGGTATGGAATTAGTGGATATATACTGCAATAATTATAACGACGACGAAATTAGTACTGACAGTGGGATAAATGATGGCGTGGCATATTCCCAGATATCGCCATTCGGAGCGGAGGTGTCGCTCGACGACTCAAATAGTGCATTAAATACAAGCCAACATAATCACGACCGAAAAGGACGCGTGGCGTTCGTCGAAATCGAGTGCAAGTGTGGTTCGATTAATTGTCGCAAAACTTTATACTCTTAAACTTATGCTTAAAATTAATAACTATAGATTGTTGTCGTGTCAAAAGTCACTTATTTGAATTATTGCCATTAATTATATTTCTGTATCTTATTTTATTTTTACATTTATTAAATTATTCATTTTTAATTAAAAATAATTCAGATTAAAAATTGCAACTTTTTTGCTTCTTATGTTTGGAGGGCGCAATAAAACAATTTGTAACGCAACACTTTTTAGAATTTTAAAGGAATCAAACAATTTATTCAAACACACTTTCGATTAGTCATATGGAAAAAAATAACGTAAATTTCATTTCGATGTCAAATTACAATGATAATAATTTTACCAGTAAAATAATCATTCAATTTACAATAAAAATAAAAGTTCATTTACGGAATTGTTAATTATTTTGAACTAACTTTTTTAAAACAATTTTTCTTTTTCTTTCGACTCGCTTTAGCTTTCAATTTTCTCTTTTTACTGTTTTTATTACTGTTGATAGATTTGGTTTTAGCGTTTAAGCGCATTTCACGTTTCAATAGTTTATGTCTTTGCTTCGACTTTACCAAATCCTTCTTATGTTTCAACTTTTGCTTGGTTTGAAACGCTCTGCTCGACGCTATAGTTTTCAGTCTTTCCTTTTTTATACTTTTTCTTACGTCAATTATATTTTGCTGTAATGTTTTGTCATTATCACTGCACTGTCCATCAGACTCGACAATTGGCTCATTGGCTCCACTCGTGTCACAAACATCGTTAACAGTTTCATTCAAACCCATAGTTAATCCCAATTTACCGGAAATATCGTTGGCGTCGATAGACGTTATGTTAACGACTTGTTGCGGCATATCATAGCTGACAGTCGACATCTGCAGCAAATGCTCGATCTCTGGAACTGATCTTTGATTATCATATAACTCTCTAAGCCTTTCTTTCTGTCGTTTTTTAATTCTCAGTTTTTCGTCCTTAAATTCTTGCTCCAAAATCTCTTTAGCCTTTAGTCTTCGTTTTGCCTTTCGTTTTTGAAAACCTGTTGTTTTTTAGAATATAATAAACGCGTTAACAAAAGTGATTTCCTAAACAATATCATACCAGTAAGAAAATCTTGTCTCTCTTCTGAATCGAATGTTAGAATAAATTTTTGTTTATGTCTTCGTTGATTTGACATGTTTTCTTAATGCATTAACAAATTTATTATTTGCGATTGAAATAAAATATTTGTGATAAACATGTGTTTAAAAAAATTAATCTGTTATACATTAGATGTCAGCACTCATGAAATAAGTTTGTTTCACAACCGTTACTATTATCGTTTGTTCAGTACAATCCGCGTTTTACACTAAAATTAATTTGATTTTTATTTAGTTATGATTGAAATTATTTTTCTTTTAGTAAAACATCAAAATTATTAGCTTAATTTTAAATATTTAGTTTATTCTCTTGTCTTTTTTTCAACACTTGATCTCTAAGTGATATTTAGCGGTATTGTATTTGACACATTAGTTAAGGAAGTGATGCTTACACGCAAATAATTTATAACTTAATTTACCTAAAACTATGCAAATGATAGTTTTGTAGGATAAAAGCACTAAAATTTAGTTTACGATTAAAGAAATTTATGGAGTTTGAAGCTATTAGAGTAGAGGTTAAAACTTTGGAAACAAAAACTTGTTTGCGGATGGAATGAATCACCAATTTTGTTCATATCTCTATATCTACGGCAGAGTATGGCTGTATGGCATGCCTTGCACTTCTTCTCCGCTTTTCTCTTATCTTAAAAACAATAATGTTTATTCCGCATAAACTTAATAGTTTTGATGATCTGAAAATTGCTTTCACTTTAAAATCTAATAAACCTTAAACAACAATAAAACTTTTTTCACACACACACACACAGAAATTTTACCGAAATTAGAATTGTTGATGACATCTATATATATATATAGATATAGATATTTATATGATATATATTGAAAATCATTCTGACGTTATCAAAACTAGCGTACATTACACTTGTAGAATAAATAAACAAAAATTTATAATTCTAATTTAATGTTATGATTATTTTCTCGAAATTGCGTGTAATTACATATACGAAACATATATCAATTTTGTGTTTGGCATTTAGCAAAGTATTTACAAATAAAATCAGTATTATTATAGGCATTATAGGTCTGTTTAGCGGAGGCATTATAACTGATGGAAATGTTAAAAATAACGATTAACTATTCGAATAAATTATTTTCACTGAAAAAAAGCAGTGTACACCTATGAGATAATGACTAGCAATCTAAATGCATAGTACAGTATTAACCGAACGAAAAAAGAATTAAAGAAACGGCAAAACATATCAATCAATCTTGTAATGAGAAGCGGAGTAACATCTCATGCTATTCATCGTTAGAAGAAATAATTAAAAACAGTAATTGATTATTACTGAATGTGTGTGTGTTGTGTGTTGTTTGTACATTACTTAGTTTTTTATCATTCATTTATCATTGAATACATTGTTTTGTTGTTATGCCACAAAAAAACGAAAGTGAATCATAAGCAAAAACATATAACTTATTTATTTTTTTTAAACGCGCGTTAAATCATTTAAAAAATGTTAAGCGCAGAACAAACAAGCATAGTATTGATTGTGTACACCTGTGCGTTGTTATGAATATGTTTTATAAATGAAATCGCGTATAATATATCATAAATAATTTATATTTCGATAGCATTTGTTAATATAATAATAGTATTTTTCGGTGTTTTTGTTTGTGATGTGAATGCAGTAGTAATACATAACTGACAAGATAAGCATAGCAGAACTAAACAGTCACACTAACAATTAATCAATAAATATTAAAAGCCTTGTGCGTAAAACTATACGCGAATCTGTAGAGTTATCAAGTATTAGGTATTTATTTTTTATCCCTCGTTATCTTTTGCACCTAAACTCGCATAACACTGCTAATAGTAATAGCTTTTCATGTGATATTATTTTCGATGTGAAAATACTGAAACAGACTAAAATACATTTAACTTCGTATCTGCGCTTATCTTAACTCTCAGAAAAGTACTTCATATTAAAATAAACGCGGAATAAAGTAATAAAGTTCAATAATTACTACTGTTTGTTAATAACTAAAATATTTTACAATCTGTTTTAATACACTCTTTAATAATCTTAATTCTTCAACACTTCGCTGAAATTTTTCAAAAAAACAAAGTCATACTTTCGAATCACTGATAAACAATAATAATAATAAAAATTATCATTTTGGAGAATCTTTGCTTTTTATTTTTCAAACACGTCTAAACGAGATAAATGAACACTGAATTAATATAAGATTTAATATTTTATTTTTTGAGAAATATTTTTATCGTTTTTTTAGCGAGAAGTTAAATTTGTTTCTGATAACAAGACATTTTTTTCTTCTTTTAACATTTAAACTTTTTCTAAATCTGATGTTAACTGTCATTTAAATTATTCTGAAAAGCATGAAATTTTCATTTATAACTATCAAAATTCATAAACAGCTTTCACTCGAACATAAAATTTACAAAATAACGATAAAAAGTGAATTTACTTTAGTTTCAGACAAAAAAAATATTTATTAATAGCACACAGTAAACATTATTTATCGTATTTTGCTAAATAGTTTGCTTTTTTTTGATAATATAAAATATTAGTTCGTAGCTCTTCTGTCCTCAGGCGGTAAACAGGAATGGTATAACAAATTAAGGGATCCTAAAAAAGAAATTTTGCGTTCATGTTCTGCGTTTGGAATGAAAAGGCATTTTACTATAACAATATTAACCACGCTATTATCCATTGCGTTGTTGCTTGGCTTTCGGTAATACATGCATACATCGAGGTTAAGGTTGAGCTCGGCATTGAAAACTATGGCATAACAATTCAAAAGCGATGAGCGGTATATCTCCTCCCATCTTGTTAGTAAAATGCCGCAAATATTTAAGTAAAAAAAGTGAACTTAACATTTCTTTAGCCCAACCATATCCTGTATATTGACTGTAATTTTTTGCCATTAAATTGGTCTAATTAGCATTTTGTTACAACAAATACAGGTGTGTTTACATTCTAGTTTTTCATCGCTTACTAAACAATGCATTATTAAAAAATATTTATTTCGTCAAAAAAAATTACTTTTGTCTCGCCATCACATCACTCTCGAGACTCACTTTTCGTTAAAATCTTTTTTCGATTTGTTATTTCGAGAGCTCTTAAATTTATGCTAACCATTAAATGTAAACGAAAATAAATTTACAATATTGATAGTTGAGGCTAACATTTTTAGTATTTAAATGGTTATGCGAAATTGTTAAACAGATTTTGAACAGTAATAAAGCGAAAAGTGTTAAAATATGTAATGATCGTTAAGCAAATAGTTATTCTTTACTTTTCGGATAAAATAAATATTTACTGTTGACACAAGCAAACGTTTTTTTAATCAAAACTAATATAATATATGAACGTTAAATATTACGCGCATTTGCATAACTATCAGCAATTTTGTGAGTGAAGCGCAATTATGTTTATGGCTTGTCTGGTTTTGTTAATTACGCAGAAAGCCTTCAACACCAAACTGGTCCAAAAGCTTTCTCAGATAATAAAAGTGCCATAGAGTTCAGTATTAAATGATATTTCGCCAAATTTCAAATTGGAAAAAAAACTCTAACAGCCAAACAATTAACCTTTAACTCATTGCTACGAGAAAATAAATGTATAAACAAACTTTATGGTAATACAATAAGTTCTGTTCATTACTTGTATTTCAGTATAATAAATAATTCTTGATTGCATCCGAAGTGCATTCAACTTCGAACGATACTAAAGAACAAACTTTTTCATGCGTTTTTTTTTCTTTAGCAATGAATTCTACTTGAAAATTTTATGTACCGTAAATTTTTATTTACGTCTTTCTTAAAACTTGCTAATCCAATGGGTACTTCTTCGTCAACTATGCAATGGCAAAGTTCGCTTTTTTGAATAATATCAGCATTCGAAATACATTAAAAGTCTGTTGGATATTTTTCTAGACTCGACAGGTCTTTTCAATTCAAAAACAGGCTTATTTTTAAGATATAAATTAAATTAGATTTAAAGAATGTGTTTGAAAAATTTTCAAATATGGCATAAACATAGTACATGTATAATGAATTGACTATAGTTTCAAGTCGCGTTCAAAATGATTACGGAAAATATTCGCGACATATAAATGCGGCTATAAATCTGAAATCTGAAACGGTTCCATAGTCTAGAGAAAATCTAGCGCTAAATTTTTATTAGTTTTATGAGTTAAGATTTTCCTGCGAAAAATGGCGTGATGTGTATGGTATTACGGTATGGTTAATTTAAAAGTGACATTCTAAATAACAGCTGTACTTGTAAATTTAAATCGTACCGTAAGTAAAATTTAGAGTACAGAACTGTTCAGTACGATAATTAACTGTGTCGTGAAATAGCTCTATAGTTAGAATAAAAAATATTATTCTTTAAAAACGTTATTCAAACAACAATAATTACACAATTTAAGTGTAATTTATATGCCTTGAAAATGGTGTAATTATTGTTTTTTAAATAATGTTTTTAAATATTGTGCTCCAAACAACTAAACCAATAATTTCTCAAAGTAAATAAAATTATTAATTTCAAGTCATATTCACTTATTTAAATAGAATAATATGAAAGCTTTCAAGTGCTGCACTCAATTAATGGATCTGTCACTAAGATATAGATCACAAAGAAGATTTCATAGAATCGATAATTAGTTAGTCTACTCTAACGTATTTATGTCAAAATACAAAAAAGCTACTGTAAAAATTTTGATCCATAAATAGATTTTGTGCTGTTTTGAAACTATTTTCGCGATAAAAATGTTCAAAACAACTATAAAAACAACTCTTTTTTTGTTAAGACTGTCAGTAAAATTAATAATTAATATTTATTAAAAATCATTGAATTTGACAGGAATCGTAAAACAACATTTTCAGTCGCCAAATGTCAATTAAAAGTTTTGGGTTCCAGTTATATATCATATGATAGATATGCATATCTTTAATATTTTTCTTATGATGAACTCAAAAATTGATTAATTTACTAAACCCAATAACTTGAAATCCACAAAATTTTACAATTATACTGTTCAAGAGAGAATCGAAAGCAGCACTAAAGGTTCGGAAAAAATTCGATACTAAATTTGGAACCCACACAATGCGCATACCATTGAAATTATTTTTCTTCAGAGTTTGTATCAAAGCTTAGGTTTTAAGGCGAGTCTATATTGTAAATAAATATTTGTATTGATCAAGAATTGCTTTCCCATTTTACTATTGCTTTGGCAACAAATAACTATCAATATTTTGCCATTTCTGTACAGTAGAGTAGGAAAAAATTTCGAAATTAGAATCCCGTCCTGTGCTGGAAATTAAGACCATCAGTCCAGTACCTGCCCTGTTTGAAGAAAAAATTTAATTTAATTTTTTAATAGAAAAATCACCAATTGATCTTATAAGTAAATTTTTCGATATCAAAGTCAATCTTTTAGAATAAGTTAACATCATAGTAAATAAGGAATTTTTATTTTATTCAATTAAAGTTTTAATCAGTGTCTGTAAAATTTGTCAAAAAATAGTTTATATAATTTGCATTACAGATATTTCTATTCTAAATGTATAATTTTGGGAATTTTCTAATAAAAAATACAATACCGTTCTGTCTTGATATTTTTATATTACGATCCCTTCCTGATAAATCCTATATAATTTTTGTCAATTTCGATCCTATCCTGTCCTGTCCTGTCCCGAAAACTTTTCCCTCACTACTGTGCAGCAAAAAAAGACTTATTTGCTTTAGAAGAAACGAGTTTTTCACCATTTCTCGGACGCAGTGCGTGCTCATATTACTAAATATAATCGTAAAACTGTTATGTTCATTACAATAAATCTATGACAAAAAATAAACACTGAAAAATAAATTTCAAACAAAATTGGAGACAAAAATTTGTGGCCTCGGGTTTCTAGGAATATAGAAGCGAATATACTGCATGTATCCTACCTTTGCTTATCGTAATATCTGGTTATAATTTTTTTGCTGTTATAGGATATATTCGCCTTTTTTATAACCACGTCAAATATGGCTATAAAAGTAAATCGTTAAAATACTATTAAAATGTAATGAATTTTAAATTATTAAAACTTTTATCACATAACTCAAACCACATTAAAGAATATTTTCTTGTTTCTCTCTCTCGGAGACGTGTCCTTGGGGTGGCGTACTAGAGAGAGCATTGGCCCGTCGTATATAAGTCATGCTTGTTTTGTTGCGCTAACGAGTAAATCAATGCCGTGTCACAATAAAAGCTGTTTTATTACAATGGCCGAGATTTGAACGTAATCATTAGCTAACTTTAAATTAACTCATTTAATTGCTTTTAATTGAAATGTTATTCGTTTGTTTAGTGATGCATTTTTTTTTGCCAGAAATTGAAAGTGTTTTATCTAACAATTATGTTTTAGCAAAACTTGCAATAATTCTTTAAAAGTTAATCTGATTTAGTTTAAAAAATTGCGTAAATAGAACTAAAAGTAGATCACTGTGAATAAGTAATGACTAAATCTTCATTGGATAAGAAGAGATGAATGATGATCAGACAAGAAAAATAAGTTTTGCGCCAAAAAATCTGTAAAAACAATGTTCACAGAAAATGAAGAAACAGAATTCTTTAATCAATAAAATAATTTGAGTAATTTTGATTAGAATCGATGTAAATTAAGCATATGTACGCAAATGTGTTAATTTTAAACTTTTAATACTTTATTTTAAGCGTCCATAGTGTTCGTGTAATAAGCAAATATGCAAATGTCTTACAAGCGTTTAAAATGTAAAATTTGAAGTAATCCTTCAATTAAATTAGTGAAAACAATTTAGTAATAAAACCACTGGTGCCAACAAGTTTGTGCTCATTACGAACGCATTAAACCCAGGATTTCACTGACCAGTACGTATATGGAGTTTAATTTTAAGACTAAATTAACTTAGTATTATAGAAATTGGTATCTTAAAGGATAGAATAACGCCTCAGTGCTCCGATAATCACTTAACAAGAAATCTCTAACCCATAGAAAGCAATACTGTATAGTAAAAGAGCATTCATTTTTGGTATAATAGATACGAGGGAAGTGGTGCGCACACTGCACACACCTGACCACACTTTCTTCTCAAAACTCGTAACGAGACAAAGCTCTCGGCAGGATATTAAAAGCAACAGTGCCTTAATAGATAATGCAAAGACCATTCTAGTGGACATTTGTGTACTCATGAATTTTGAACGCAAACTCTATTTTGTGACATTTTCAATGCGCCCATAATGTGTGACCTTGTCTTCCGAGCAGACAAACCCACAGAACTTTTCCCATAACTTAAAAATTATCTATCGATCACTAGTTAAGTGACATTTCCTTCGAAGTCCAATTGTGAGATTGCATTGCAGTTTGTGAAAAGTATTTCTTTTTTTGCCAACTAATTCTCTAGCTTTTCATGGCTATGGCTATGGCTGTGGCTGTGGCTGTAGCTGCAGATGAGGCTGTGGCTCCATTATTATCATTGTGACCAATCTGTCTAATTAATCACTCACTATTTTTGTTGTGGAAGTAAACAATTTAGACAATCAGTCAATTTTAAAGCTGTATAAACATTAGCTTTACGGAGACCTCATATCGGTTTCAATGCTTTATCATTTAATCAGGTTTTTTTCTCTCGAAGTTTATGGAAATGAATTTGATATTTTCTTAAATCTAAGTCTCACGCTGTTTCTATTGTTCGTACGTAACGCTCAACTGTTACAGTACAGCACAACAAAATAAAATATTGCACATCTGAACACAATCTGATAGATAGGTTAACATTTTTTTGCAAATACTTTTATTTGAAAGCGTATAATTTTTTTCGGAGTTAAAAAAACTAGATTTTGTTGAGTGAGACAAAACAAACGATTTAAGTTTTAAACTAAAAAAGGAAAGGAATTTGGTTTTTTTCTTATATCCTGTGCTGTAATATCAATTGCAGCAAAAGTTTTCTCATTGTCATGCTATTGGATTGTATGGAATGGCCCCTAAATTTAACTGAGCTTTAATGGCAGACTATTATTGCGTACTTGATTCGCTTCGCATTTCGCAGTCCTTTAATTATGACTTTAATGATCAATTGCCGTTTTACATCCACTTCAATCTCCAATGCTTTTGCCCCTCTATTTGCCTCTATTTGCGGATCAAGTCGTCCTTGCATTACATAACATGATACCTGTTTGGAGCCTATATAAGTGATTATCTTCATTATAGATAATGTATATATGCCTCATGATAAAAGAAAGCTTATATTCAGTGTATACAATGGCAGCGTTCGATTAGATAAAAACCATCATCTCTGCGATTCATGGTATGGTTGTGTGCATTGCATTGCATTGCTTGCAAGCGTTCACTCCAGTGATGACAACAAAATTGCAGCTCATAACTAGCTTAATACAAATACGTACTGTATATGCCATCACAATCATGAGAACATTGAACAATCATCAGTTACGTGCAAATCAATGCAAATCTCCACAAAATATATTGTGTGCATGCATTTTATAAACTATTGTAACAATTTGAGGACATTTTTTAACAAATTGTACTCAATTTTTAGATAATCAGTAAATCATAAATATTATAGTTCTGGTGTAATATTTCAAAATTTCGAATTTTTTTTAAATAAGAAAAAAATAAAATTTTAATAAAGTAAATTCTGCTGATAACAAATGTGTAGAAAAATCATTGAAATCTGCTTTATTCCGATCTCAACGCGCCTCTGTTCGCTAAACTGGTTAAAAGATGATTGATTAGCCTAAAACAAAACTGACACAACTGTCACATTCGCTTGATATTTGATTCATTAATTTTTTTCGAAACAAAATTAAGATTAAGCTAACTTTCTTTCGCTCTTAGTTTAAACTAAGAGCGATTTTAAAGCTGGAGTTCAGGGATGGCATGGATATTCTCGTTACAGATTATAGCTTTAATTTTGATAAATAAGTAATGAAATTTTTTGAAGTAAAACTTTTTCTTATTTATTATTTAATTAAAATGAATGATAATTTAATTAACATTACATACATTACTAATTACTACAATACTATTGCACACATCACACATCACAAAATCATACTATCATTCAAATTCTAATTCATTGAAAGTCCTAACTTTGGAAAACACTTTGTCCTGTTCTTCGAGTTTTTCGATATTTTTT
>JAQIVF010000099.1:0-36562 GCA_034698365.1 Steganacarus magnus
CTGTCGCCAACTATTATGTCTGAGTATGAATAAAAAAATGAAATTTTGAAATTTGTCTTTTATTGAACGAGTGTATGTTTATGAGGGAAAAGGCACAACGAAAATAAATAATTTTTTAAAGAGATAGTGGGGTATAATTAAGCTGCTTGGAAAACCATTTCTTACATAAAATTAAATTTAATTATTTAAAATTTCTTATAATATACTAAATACTATATGATGTATACTTTAATAATGTATTTAATAATACTTGTAAACATATATTTTTATAGTATAGTTGATTAATACTGTAATTTCAACCTCTTAGTTAACCTTGAATAAAATATAAATGAAATTTGTTAACTTTAACATTTAAGCCAATAAACTACTCAATAGATAAGAACGTGATTTATAAAGAAGTCTGTTTATATTGAATATTAAATCTAAAAGAAATAAGTTGTAATTACTGGTAATAATTTAAAAAAAACGATATTTTTATCAAATTAATAATTATATTAATTTTAAAATTAGGACAAAGAAATCTTAAGCATAAATCTAAATAAGCATAATATACCAAACTGTACTAATCATATAATGTTAACATTATAGGCTTCTAGAAATTTTTAAATTTTAAAAATTAATTTGCTTTATAAAAATTTATTTAATTAATTTATTTATTTATTTATAGAGTTTTAAATGTTAATTTATATATTTATTTTAACATATCTTTTCTAGAACTGTGTAAAATAAATTTTTGAAAATTAAAACTAAAGAAAAATTGAAACTCAATTTTATTGAATTCTAAAAAGTTTTTACTTAGAAGTTTTCGTAATGTTTTTATTAAAAACAAAAAAAATATGAATAGAATAAAATGAAAAACATAAATTAAAATTAATAATAAAAATAAATTTACTGAAAAAATATTAGAAATGATATATTTTTCAAAAAAACTTCCGAAATATTAGCATAAAAAGTTCCTAAACGAAAGTTTTGAACGCTATTCACTATACAGTATAAGTTTATTATATAGTATTTATTGGTGTAAATATAGATGATATGGTTGTATGTTTGCGATAGCGATAAACAAACAAATCATACGACTGTTTTCAATGTATAACTATTTAAACTAAAGCTTTCTTCACATTTATTACGCATTTATCGAATCTCAGTCACAATGAATACAATACTCATATTTAGCATCATTTTATTAGTGAACATTGGTTTGTGTATCGGTTTGGTTCGCGTACCACTACATCGCGTGCAATCGGTCCGAAGACATCTACAAGAAGTGGGAACACCGGTTAAGTTTGCGTTACCGCGACATCACCTCAAACACGTTGGACTCCAACCGATTCCAGAGCCACTGTCCAACTATTTAGATGCACAATATTATGGCGACATAACTATAGGAACGCCACCACAACCTTTCAAAGTATTCACAACAAATACAAATTTGTAATACTGTACCGGTATTAATGTTTATCGTATTCTTTCTAATAATTAAAGGTTGTTTTCGACACTGGAAGTTCTAATTTATGGATACCTTCCAAGTCATGCAAGTGGACTGATATCGCGTGTCTTTTGCACCACAAGTACGACAGCTCCAAATCTTCGACTTACAAGAAAAATGGAACTGATTTAGAGATTCGTTACGGATCTGGAAGTATGAAAGGATTTCTGAGCACAGATGTTGTAACAGTTGGTTCTGCTAATGTGAACGACCAAACGTTTGGTGAAGCGACTTCTGAACCTGGTTTGGCGTTTGTGGCCGCAAAGTTTGACGGCATTCTCGGATTAGGTTTCCAATCGATTTCTGTGGATGGCGTGACGCCTGTCTTTAATAATATGATCAAACAAGGATTGATTGATAATGAAGTTTTTTCATTTTATCTCAACCGTAACACTACAACATCACCGGGCGGTGAAATTATTTTTGGTGGCTCTGATCCCAACCATTATAGCGGAGACTTTACTTATGTTAATGTCACTAAAGCCGGTTATTGGCAGTTCAAGATGGATAGTGTCTCTGTTGGCGATGATAAGGGAGCGTATTGTGCTAATGGTTGCCAAGTTATAGCAGACACTGGAACTTCTTTGATTGCTGGTCCTTCCGCTGAAATCGATAAATTGAATCGAAAAATAGGTGCCACTCATATCGCAATGGGAGAATATTTAGTGAAATGCGATTCCATCGATCAATTGCCTGATATCACATTTACCATTGGATCTAAAGATTTTACTTTAACTGGATCTGAATATGTTCTAAAAGTAACTCAATTCGGGCAAACTATATGTTTAAGTGGTTTTATTGGATTAGACGTTCCGCCACCGATGGGTCCGATTTGGATTCTCGGCGATGTTTTTATTGGGCCTTATTATACTGAATTCGATTTCGCTAACAGAAGAGTTGGTTTTGCCAAAACTATTTGAAGCTTTACATATATTTATGACTAATCAATCACTATATATTGATTATTTGAACAATTATCTAATAATACTTTTTATAGTTTTTTAATAATTCCTCGTTTTTTGTGATAAAGTAGTGCTATTTATCATTAGCTATATAATGGAATTTAATTAATAAATAATGATTTAGTTTGAAGTATACTAATAAATGTTTTTATTAATGATACATAACTTATGCTACAATTTTTTATATTTAAAATTTGACTATATGTTGTAATAAAGCTTTATCAAAACCAATTTTTAAAAATTTTGAGTTTGATGTTAATATAAAAGATTTAATAGTTATAAATCATGATTGAATTAATACAACCAATACCATCTTTTGTGCACAGTTATGATCATTATATTGATTTAATGATTTACATAGAGAGTTGTAAGGTTGTATGGTTAGTAATGCGGAGTGAATAGTAGTTCATAAGCTTACATCATGTATGCTACTTTTACTGTAATTTATAAAATAAATATTTATGTTTAAAATTCTTATAATAGATGCAGTTTAATCGAATAAGATTGTAAAGTACGCGTGAAATGTAAAATGTGCGCACATAGGTATCAAACAATTAGGTTTTCGATAATAATTGGATTATTATTTCAAATAAACGGTTATCAAAGTATATTTTTCGATAATCAATCAGATAATGTTATGCAACTAAATGAACAAAACTTTAATCAAATCATATCAGAGAAGAAAGCAATAATAATTGTAAACTTTTATATTGATTGGTGTTCTAGTTGTATATCGTTTGCACCGCGATATAAACAATTTGCAAGAGATATCAGTAATTGGCAGCCGCTTATAAAAGTGGCATCACTTAACTGTGGTGAGCATCAAAATTTTGACGTGTGTCGAAACCGATCAATTATATCATTTCCTAGAATTGAAGTTTTTTTGTCCAATTCTGGCCAACAAATAAGTGCAAGCAATCACAGCGTGAAAGCTCTTCGTTACTCTTTAATTGACTTTTTATTGTCACAACATAACTCATTCACATATCAGCTAAATATATTTCCAATAAATGTTGTTACTAAGGCTGAACTCTTCAATACTTGGCCTATTACTTCGGATAAATATTATTTTGTATTCATTGAGATTAATCCTTCCTATCTTGGAGTCGAGGTATTTATGTTTCGCAATTGAATAATAGCTTAAAGAGAAAATTCATATATTTTTATAGATTATATTAGATTTTTCACAACACGTTGATAACGTTCAGATATATAGAGTTTATGACAAGAGCAATACATTGGTCAAAACACTATTTAGCTACTTTGTTCGTCTTCCAGTACTTATCAAAATTGACAATAAGAATAATATAGATTTAATAGCAAGGTATTATTCTTTATTAATTAACTTTATATCAAATATAAACTAATAGGCATTAACTCATCTCATTTTACAATAATTTTTAAAATCCTGGTTTGTTATAACTTATAAGAGGTTCATACTTTCCAGAATTTCTAATGGGAGGCTCAAATTTGAAATTTATCAAAATTCAAGGGGTAGGCTAAAATCGTCGGATTTAAACGATAATATTTTCACACTTCGGTCTAAAATTAAAGATTTTTCTTTTCCAGATTTTTTAAGGGGAAGACCCTAGCAAGACCCTCCCCTTGCGTAACTATAGACAAAAGTTTTAATGTGTCGTCAAATAATGTTTTTCCAAAATTAGTCTGTCCCATATTTAGAAGGTAAAGCGGTGTGCTTCACAATTTTTGAAATTTGATTATGGAATCTAAAACTAATCCTATTTTTCAAATTTCAATTTGATGGTTATCCGATATACACCTTAAGCAACATTTCAAAAATCAATAAATTTAAAATTTTAAATTTGGGCCAAAGAAACAGAGTGTCTAAAGAATTTGTCTGATTTATCCAAATTGTTTTAATTTATCAAAACTTTTTCTAAAATTGAAAAAATTCTGTAAAAACTTTTATGTTCTTTTAAAATTACAAAATTTTTGTTGTGATGCCTGTTTTGTCAACATTTTAGGAAAGGGTACTTAACCTCACACTCTGAACACTCAGTACTAAACGACTAAACAAAATTCCATGAGCTTATATGAATGATTTTATTGTCTACCGGTATCTTCACCAAACAGTGATACCCTTCCTGTGAGAGTCATAGGCTATGACTCATAGATTAGGAATAACAGTTTGTAAAGTCTGCCATAAAAAATAGTGTTAATATAAATAATTACCATAATTTAAGCAAAGTTTAGTTTATACTTAAAAATAGCAAAACTGATTGATAACTTAAATATTTGACTACCAGTGCACATTCACAAAATGAAGAATCGCTACGAAAAGAATTTCGTGAATCAATTAAACATTTTTTGAATGGATATAACTTAAATAAAAACGGTTTAACGCATAGAACTCGTGAACTGAAAGAAAAATCGGGAGTTGTTTATCCAATAACTATGATCGATCTTTATAGTACATTAAAATATTCACTTAAGAATGAAGTAAAGCGTTATTCACAACTAAATCACACTCACATAGCAGTACTGAAGAAATATTTCACAGTTATCTATAAATATTTTCCATTTGATAATGAAAATGTTCGCCGTTTTTTCAAAAGAATGAATATTTGGTGGGCTAATAAAAAAAGTAATTTAACAATCGACAGTCTAATGGCACAAATGAAAATAAGTGATGGTTACCTAAAACCATCCGTAGAATGGAGACATTGCAATGGCAGTAAACCTCATTTTCGTGGCTATCCATGTGGTATTTGGGTATTGTTTCATGTTTTGACGGTAAGAGAGTATAAGGCATCGAATGAAAACCAGCACGAAGTGATTAGAACGATGAAAGATTATATCACCAATTTCTATGCTTGCGATCTTTGCGCAAAACAATTTGACGAAACTTCTAAGGATATGGAATTGTATTTAAAAAATAGAGAAGACTCGGTATTATGGCTGTGGCGTATTCATAATCAAATTAATAATAGATTACATGCAGACATAAGCGCGGATCCGTCATATCCAAAGTTCCAGTTTCCCACTAAAACTTTATGCACGAACTGCTCTGAATTGAGTGGCGAATACCATGAAAACAATGTACTCCAATATCTTATTGAATACTATGGCGCAAAATTCCCCAATAATAGTTGTTATATATATTTATCGATTACTTTATATCTAATATGCACTTTTGTCATATATTCACAGAGCTTATATGAATTATAAGAATTATATA
Source organism: Steganacarus magnus (assembly GCA_034698365.1). Taxonomy (NCBI): domain Eukaryota; kingdom Metazoa; phylum Arthropoda; class Arachnida; order Sarcoptiformes; family Steganacaridae; genus Steganacarus; species Steganacarus magnus. The sequence continues at coordinate 5,651 of JAQIVF010000099.1, forward strand.
ATTAGAAGAGAACGGAAAATAGGGCACAAATAATAGATTTTTTTGAAAAAATAGTAAAATGCAATTACTTAAAGCGTGAATAACTTAATATTCGATTAATTTTAAATTAAAAATAGAGTTATTTAAAGTTAGAGTTAGTTTAATTTTAATATTCGTTGTGAAAATTATTATTAAAATAAAGATTATCTATCAAATTTGAGAGATGATTTTATAGCTCACTTTCTCTTATAAAATTCAACTCATGGATTTAACCTGTTGGCCCCTTTGTCTGTCTTTCTGTATGTATGTCGGCAGCTCTCCTTAACTATCAAATAATTAAAACTAAAAGCTATAAAATATGAATGATTTTAAACTCAAAATAGATATTAGAATTTTATTAAATATAAAAAGAGCTTAATATGAGTTTGTTTTTTACAATGTGAAAATTTTAATTAACAAACAATAATTATAGAAATATGAATAGTTTAGTTTACAGTATAACTCTACGAGCATAACTTAAATTAATGAATGAACCCTAAAAACTACGAAAGGAAGGATACAAAAATGAGGCCTAAAATTTTGGATTTTACACAAAATGCAACTTTAGGCAAATTCATAATTATTTTTTTATATGTTATTTTTCATTTAATTTAAAATTTTTATACATAAAACTTTCCTGAAACTTTAATGTTTAATAGCTACCACTTAAAACAAAAAATCCCTATCCAGGTTCTAAGAAAGCCACAAGAATGTTTACAAATTTTTATCTGGTCGCAACAATTATAGGTAAATGCATAGAACCATATGGTGCCCAAGCGCTTCAGAATTTGCTTGATAACAGTAATACTGTTAAAACACTTTTTCCGTGTTCTCTCACAAACTTTTTCAGCAATCCATTCAAGAGGTAAATATTTTACCTTAAAAAATATAATATAAAAATAAAGAGTAATAGGCTTCGTGATTAAATACAACATAAATGACCAAATCATGGTATATTAGAAGTTTTGTTATAAAAATAATACGTTAATTTTTCACAAAAATATGAATGTTTTTGGTCAATATAACAGGATCTCAACTGAAGCTGTGGTTCATCACTTTTGAGCATAAGGCAGTCATTTGTTTTGAATGTGTTAACGATGGTAGACAAGACATAGAAACAAAAGAAAATAAGAATCCGATGCAAGAGATGCCAACTTTATAGCTCACTGCTTCGCTAAATTCATATATATGTTCAGAGTATTGATAGTTTTCTACTTAACAATAAAGTTTATTATATATTTATATTGATTAATGTTTCACTATTAAAGTAAATTTAGAGAAATTCTATAAATAGCTGACACAGTATTACGTGATTATTTATAGTTAGCGAATCAGCTTGTTTTCAGTCTATTTTGTTTTACTAATAGTATTTATTGAATTATTGTAATAAAAATAAATAGGAAAATACTTTATTTTTTCTGTACAAGCAATAAATTAATTTGAAAGTTAATATGAATATTACAAGCAAGTCTGAGTGTGAAAATAAATAAATTAGAAAATGCTAAAAATAGCTAACAAACTCGTAACTCGTAAGCAACGAAAGCGCCGTTATTTGCGTCTACATCTTCTCAAGTTCGCTAAAAGAATATCATAATAAGCGTTCTGTTTAGTGAACGCGTTGTGATGTGCATAAAACTTTTTAAAGTTTAAACATTCAAAGCATACAAACATGTAGACATTGCACCACTCTATTTATCGTGCATAACGCTAAACTAAAACTACATCTAATAAGTACTGGATAAATACCAAAATATCTGCTTTTTTGATTCGTTGGAGTAACACTAATTCCTAGTTATCACGTATGCAAATATTTTTATCTTTTCATTTTCTCCAGATTTATTATGTTTATTAATGTTTGTGTAAGATGACTGCATTTCGCGTTAACTTTCAATTTAAAGTTAAGTATTTATTTTCAATCAAGTTGTGAGCCACAAAAAAATTGATTATTTTTCCAAGAATTAAGGCAGAATTAGATTAAATTTGCGTGAAATAGTATTTTGGTTGACAGAATTGTAAAGTTATGCAAATGTTTAGAGATGATCTCAATGAGGCAAAGTAGTATTCATAAAATCAGAGAAATTCCGTTACAAAATATTGAAATCGATGATCATTATGATGTGTTAAAAGAGATCGGATCAGGAGATTATGGCAAAGTTATTTTGGCCATTCATCGGGCAACTGGTTCTCAAGTGAGTTATATTTGTGTGCAAAATTATTAAGTTTATTAATAATTAATATAGTGCTAAACAAATTTATAATTTAGGTTGCATTAAAAGCAGTGCCAAAAGCTACCACTACTATAAGAGATTTTCTCATTGAGTTTCATTATAGCTATTTTTTATCTCCTCATAAAAATATATTGGATTCTTATGATGTCGCGTTTGAGACTCCAGAACATTATTACTTTGCTCAAGAAGTGGCACCGTTTGGGGATTTATGGCAGGTAATTATGCGCTTTTCATTCCAATTATTAATTGTTACTGTGGTGTCTCTCATTATAATAATGTGCAAATGTGTCTCCAACTCAATAGAATTTTCACTAAAAATAGAATTATATTTTAAATTTTATGAATCTAAAGAACATACTTTTTATATAAATAAAAATGTGTTATTTTTTATAATTTATCATTTTAAGAGATTTTTTTGTTGTAGATTTATAACTTATCTAAAGTAAAGAGAATTTCGATTTTACTGAAATATACTAGAATATTATTAAAATAATTAATTATTTGTAGTGTGCAGTGTGTCTCGTAGAGAATATTCTGAGTGCAGTCAGTGATAAATTAAAAATCTTTTTCAGTTTGCAAAAAAAATTAGTATTTTGGTGAAAATGTAGAAATTTACTGAAATTTAAATACAAATTTTAATTTTTGAAAATTTTTTGAGAATAATATATTCAAACTATAGTACAAAATTCTATTCAAAACAAAATTTCTTTTCAGCGATATATTTATAGATTTAAAAATGTTAGAATATACAGCATTTTATTTTAAAAATAGCATTACAGTAATTGTCGCACACAATTACAATTGACTTTTTGGCATTTTTGTTTAAATATTCTGTATTTATAACAAGGCTGTGGAGCGAACAAGTAGTATTGGATTAAATGAATCGGATGTTAAAATTGGTATGTTGTTTAAGTTTTTATAGTTAATTTGCTTGTTTTAATGAGTAGTAATAGAAATAACCGATAATTAAAATAAAAATTTACTTTATATTATTTATACATAAAAATATTAAAAAATTTTTTTTTCATAAATAAAAGTTTTGCTTATGTACATTGAAACAAATAAAAATAACGTGCATTATAAATTTTTGAGTGTTACTCACTAATAGTTAAAGAAAAAAAGTTAATTAAGTGATTTAATGAAACATCAATATTTAATACGCATAATTTTATTTTATTGTTTATTTAAGTGGTCGAACAAATAAGTTCTGCGTTGGAATTTCTTCACGATAAAGACTTAGTTCATAGAGATGTCAGGTATAATTATTAATCTTTATACCATTTAATTTGCCAAATGTAAACTTATGAAAATACAACAGAGAATGGATTTAGAGATTGTTTTGACAGGTTGACAGCCTATCCATTTGTAGTTGCATGAAATATTTTATATTATTAAAGAGTAGTCTTTAAATTGATAATCTTAATCGGTATACACTGAGAGCTCGATCATAATATTTGTTGAATAAATTTTTTGTTCGACTAGACTACCAATTTTGTAAAATTGCGTTCATTTTCTGTTCAAATTAATGTCCGATTTATTTAGTTTGAATAATTATCTAAAATTGTGTAATTTAAGGAAAAATCATAATAACTTGTATTTTTTATTATCATCAAAAATATTTATTAATTAATTTAATTAAAAATACAAATTAGCATATCTTTTAATGGTTTATTAAAAATAGGAATTTTACTGTGCTTTATACAGTCAATTTGTGTTTCTTATTTAAATTGATTGAAAATAAGATAAATAGCGCTTTTTATAAATTAACGGTTATTAAATAATCTGTAATGTTTTGAATTAATTAATAGATTTCCGTATTAACAACTGTCAAACTGTTACAGTCTAGTTTAACTGTCTGTAATGAGTACCTGTATCAGTACTAGTAACTGATAATACATGTACAGACATTCAGACATGTTTCGTGTAAGTTTTCAGTTTTGATAAATTTTTGGAACGCATCCATTTGATCTCATTGAGTTATTTTATGGAATAAAATAACTTATTTTTACCCGATCTGTTAAAAAGTCTTATAACTTTTCGGTCATTTCAATAGAAGGAAAGTAAATCTAATAAAGACAAAGCTGCGATTGTGGAGAATGAAAAAAATTTAGATTCATTTTAATATTTGTGATTAAACGAAATTTTTTAATATTTATGATGAGTGAGTAGATTTATCCTTTCATTTGAAGACAGGATTTATCCTCTCAACGGGAGAAAAAAAATGTTTCAAACAGTTCGACTCTTGAAATATGGCATAAAAGATTAGTGCGATCAATTCAAAAAAAATCCACTCTGGATTTAATTTTTAGTTTTCTACTAGCCATTAGCTGTCTCTTCATTCCTTTAAACAAACTATTTTAAAGTTTTATACATTCATTTTTGACATTTTTCTGTATAATTCCATTCAATTAAGACATTGGGCTCATCAGAGTGTCTACAAAATTTATAAGTTACTGCCAGTAGTTACTACTATAAATTAGAACATTCATATAAATATAATAAGAAATAAGATAAGAAAAGAACTAACATTAATTTTAATTTTAATTTATAAGCATTATATAGTCTAATTGAATTTAAATAAAACAGCGTTATTTTAATGAAAATAGGGCCGAGAATATTCTCATTTATACACCAAACCTCACTAAAGTAAAGTTAACGGATTTTGGGTTAACAAGAAAGTCAGGAACATTGGGTAATGTGTAAAAAGTTTTGATTTAATATAATTAAAAATATTTTGAATTATTCAAGTTAAAAAAAGAGTAAAATCTTTACCAAGTTGTCCACCGGAAGTATGGGAAGCAGTGATGATGGAAGGATATAATATTCACATTGGAAGTGATGTTTGGCAAAGTAAACAATTTAGTTGTTAGTGTATTAATTAACCTTTAGGTATATACTGTTCAAATGTTCAATTAACTATAGTGGCAATGCTAATCTTTGTGACATTGACGAGCAAATTTCCATGGGAAAAGGCTGATATAACTGATCCTAGATTTACTGAATTTGTTGAATGGCAGAAGAGAAAGACGACGCGCACACCTAAAGAATTTCGATGCTTTTCTTCACGTTTACTTAGACTTATGAGGCGTTTAATGGAAATAAAGCCATCAAAACGTTATCCTGTAACCGAAATAAATAAATATCTTAGAGATCGATGGCTTGTTCTGCGATCTCCTAAAGGTTCAACTGTTCATTCAGAGGCATGTGATCATATTTTATGATAAATCGAACAACTATTTTGTTAAAACAACTGGTTATTGTGATATTGTTAAATGATATAAATGTTTGATCTTTCGATAATAGGAAGATGTGAATGGCAGCGGTGTGTCGAGAAGCCTATCATGCAGTCATTTATTGCATCCACATTCACGTCAATCGAAAATGCATGACTGGATTATGCAAAGGAGGGCAAAGGATGATCAAAACACTTAATCGTGATCAATCATTTAATGTATTCTTCGCAAACTATTTTGGTGTTGTTTTCATGTTATTATTATGATTTGAATGCAATTATGTTTATATACACTGTAATATTCATTGTTAACACATCTTTAACTTTCGTCGTTAGAAATTTGTACAAAAAAATAATCATTTAACTGTTAGTCATAATTAAATGTTTAATTAGATTATATATCAATTAATTTATTACTCTATTTATAAATTTTAAAAACAAATGATAACTTAATTATGGCAAATAATTTATTTAATAGTTAATTTAATCATTTAAAATACATATACACTTCAATTGGAATTACTTATTAATTAATCTTTTTTTTATTAATATTTCTATGGTTTGTTATATTAACTTTATATAATGTGTTGATGGAATTTTTTATATGTGATTTGATTGAAAATTTAATTATTTTTTATATAGAATTTACCAAAACTTTGTAAGGTTTAGCGTTAGATAAATATTTTAATGGTAAGTAAATTAATTTAGAAATCGGGGAATTCTTTTTATAACCATTAATCGCGTTTGTGATCACTTTCTTCTTCATTGTCTTCGTTCCTAAAAAAATATTTTTAAATTAGTTTAAAAATCGGCGATAAAAATCTTAATAAGATATTAAAAAATAATTAACGCAACATTTTACGAAGTATTTGATTTAAGTGTAAATAGTAAAAAGCGTAAAATGGTTATATATTTAATCACGTAATCACGAAGCAGTAAAGCAGTGAAGCAGTGAAGCAGTGAAGCACTGAAGCAGTGATGCACTGATGGCACCGCACCTCACAAAATAAAAAATGAAATTTAATATTGAGCAGATGTGCGGTTTATCCATGGGGTGCTGCTTTTCATCGTTAAAGGGTATTTTGATTATTTATATTGTTTGATAGTGATAAATATCGATCATCAATCATCCGCTATCGTAGATTAGCGGATGGTTATAATTCGGATCGGTTTGAGTTGGAAAACGTATAAAATTATACATACATACTACATACTAATAAGTATGATTTATCCCACATATGACTTTCAACTCTTAAATAAAACCAAAAGGAGAACATTTTTGTACTGTTTTTATATAATTAATGAGATAAGATATTTTTAACCTTTTATTTTTAATCATTTTTACTGCCACTCATATTGATTGCTGATTTTTACTTTATTTTTTCGGTTTTATTTAAGAATTTCGATATTTGTCAAACTATAAGAGTTTAAAAAGAGTTTGAAGATCTATCGCCAAATCAGTTAATTGAATCTGGAATTTCTTAATCATAAACTGGATCTGATTCATTAGACTTTTGAGATCAGCATTAAATCAAAGTGTCATTAACTGTTTTTATGCGCACAATTAATGAACTCTTTTACTCGAATCAATGTTTTTTTAAATGTTTTTGATTAATCAAAATTTAATTAATTTATTAAATATCTGATTAACACTATATACAGCTATACAATACTAGTTCAAACATAGATTTTAATTAAATCACGTTAGCCCTTAACTTTAGGAATTTTAATTTATGCGATATTGTATCTTCATAAACATTAATAAAACAGAAATGACTGCTATAATAAGCTCATTTTGTTTTCACGTTTTCTTACGGAGTTAGCCTTATTTAACTAATAGTTAACAATAAACAAAAAATGTAAGATAAAACTTTCTAAGAGTTTCTAATTTATTTTTTTGTTGTTCGATCTCACGACTGACGTGTGAGAATGGAGCAGAGCATGAGAACTATTAGGGAGAAAATGTTAAGTATTTAAGTTAACGAGTATATATATATATATATTCAACAGTGTATAAAGTACTGCACAGTACTGCACAGCACATACAGTATTATACTGCAGTTAAATAGCAGAATCATTATTGTATCAATCATTTTTATAAATGATCGAACGCTGCAAAGTAAAAGTGAAGTAAATTATTCTCAGTTGTTTAAAATTGATTATATCAAATATTTGTTTTCTTTTTTATTAAAGTGTTGCTGAAATCAACAGCGATATTTAAATTTATTTGATTATATTAATTTTGCAATTTATTAAAAATAATGTTGTTTATGTCATCACAAATCATTAAATTGATTTGATTTAATTATGATTGCATATAATTAAATGAGAATCCACTTACTATCTGATATTATTGTAATACACGTGAATTTCATTTTTTTAAAATCCAAAATTATTATTACCATAATTAATGAAGGAATACCAAAAAAATAATATCACTTGAATAAATTTATCACGAGTTTTAATAAATGATTTGATATTATTGCCAGAACCCTTACCCTTACTTTCGATTCTTATTAAAGCTTGGAATCTGAGCATGAACTCAAATCTCAGTTTCATAACCTGAACGTGACTCTTCTATAGGATTTACGTTTAAACCTCAAAAAACTTTGAACCCTTGTGTGAAAATACAAATAAAATATGAATTTTCAAATTAGTATTTCAATCTGAGATTAAAAACACAGGCATGGAAATATTAATGCTATAAAATTGTTTAAAATTCGAAAATTCTTATCAGACATAACTTATTATTGGAGCCTAAACTCAAACAATAGCAAAAATTTAATGGCAAGATTTATTCAGAATTTTTATGATAGCAAAACTTCTTTTGATAATTATACTTACACTTTATGTTATACTATGTTATACTTGTTATGTATACAACACAATAAATTCTCGCTTACTAAAAATAAAATAAATATTACTTGCGTGCACTCATGTAACTGTCAAATGGTTAATTTTCAAATATTTTAATTAGTAAACTTATTAACAAGATCTTGTGTCAAATGAACATATCCAGTTGCAAAAAATAAATAATGCTATTAAATTTTTCTTGTAAAAAGTATTAAGAACTTATTAGAGTGTAAAGTGTAAGCATATAAAAATTTAAGTGATAACTCGTATAAATGCACGGCTAAAGAAAAAAGATGATCATTTATAAACAATTCTATAAATAGTTAAATAATAATTTGAGTGCACTTCGTAATTCGAATGGAGGGTAAAACAGGTTAGCATATGTGCTATTAAATCAAAATACAGAAAGTTCGGAATTAAATTCATTTATTGCAGTGAACTGTTAATGTTGAATAAATTAATTTCCCATTTAGTCGGTCATAAATGCTAAAAAAATGTTTCGTATGACTTATGTATTTAAATTGTAAACAATTAAATTGAAATTACCATAAAATATTGTAGTTAATTATTTATGTAGTCATCATTTGAAAAGAAACATCTTAGAGAACAAGTCCAAGGATATTTAAATAATAAAAAAAAACTGTTTTCCACATTAGTTTTAGTATTAATACTGAATATTTTAAACTTGATATTTTGGGAATTTACCTCTATTTTTACTCATTACTTTCAAACAAAATTACTAAGTTGTAACAATAAAAACAACAAAAAGAGTTAAAATTAGACATACCTGTAAAGATGTCAACTGGTTTAGCATTGGAGAGGAATTGAATTGGCAACTTGTAAAACTGTGAGATGCTTAGAGGATGTCCGGTATATGATTGAGACATCATCGATCGATTTATTAAAGGAGCTGCTATGTAATAAATTGGTGAATTTTTGATTCTTGTTGTTTTTCGATTATAAATAGCGCTTGAGGTGAACGGAAATAGTGCAAGTAATACGATTGTAAGAAAAAATAGATAATACTGTCGGATGATAAAGGCTGAATATCGGGACCTAAAAAATTAAAAATTAAAATTTCAAGGTTATAAGTTTTACGCAAGAATTCGAAAAATTAAGATTCAAATATGGGGTTAATGACATTCAAATTTGTGGGAATCCAACTCTTTTTTTGGCTGATGCATGACCATCATTAACCTTCCATTTGATTTTGTTTATTTCATTAGTAAACCTTGTGTCAAATAAAATTTTTAAAGAATAATGATCGTACGTAAAAATGATGATTCAAATTTGAGACTCTAATTCATGACAGTTTATCTAAATATAATCAATCAAATTATTGAATCAAATGAGAAAAAAATGCTCACTTAATTAAATGCAATAAAATTTTTGAAATCTATGAAACATATACTTTAGGGTTACGTTAAATTGGTATAAATTTTATTGAATGAAATATACTATTAGATCGTGATTTGAAAACTGTGAATAATTTTTACGACTATCGAACCCTCAATTTCAGTTTTATGTTTCCTATAATATATTCTTTCAAAACAGTCATAATAACTTTGAACATAGTTTATGCACAAATTTATTAGTTTTTTTGTATAATGCATTATGTATAAAGTAATTCATTAAAAAAATTTGTTATACAACCTTATTTCGTATTACACTGTATTTAATTCGTGTGGACATCTCGAAAATAAATTAAATTACGGAATAAAATCACAAAAGCAAAGTAAAATAAATAAATAAATAAAAATTTAGTCACTAATGCAATAGATTTTTTTTAATATATCTCTCATATATTAGTATCACTATCGCACTTTGCGATGGTTTGATTAAAATTAAAATTATTTTATCATATCTTTATATTGATCCTATCCATCATATTTTACGATATAGTTATTAAAGAAAAGTGTGAAAATTAAGATTAATACGAATACTGTTTGATTTGTGTGAGCAAAAAAATAAATAAATAAAATTTAAATATATTTAAAAGCAACATAAATAATTGTTGTTAACTTAAGAAATAAAATATTGATTAAGTACTATCATTTGCCAAAAGTTTACAGTTAAAATTAATTGTGAAAACAAAACAAACAAAACAAATTAATCCTCGCATAATATTTTCTTACCTGTTAAACATTATTTATGAGTTATTTGTATAATCAAATTATTAAACTATCAAATCGTTTAATAACAATATATCTATTTATTTATAGATATATAAATAAATTATATAATTAGTTACTAAAGAAGGGCAATAAAATTGATATCACATTATTTAATAAAAACGATTACAAAATAAATAGTTAATTAAGTGATGTCACTGATGAGACAACTTTTAGTTTTTGTTAACTTATCAATACATATGCGATTGCGGTAATAACTTATAAAAGTTGGTTCGTTGTATTTATATGCGAATTCGTTCGGTTTAAGCATCTTTAAAGAGGTATTGGAAGAGGCGGAGCCAGTTTTATATTAACTTTGTGAAAATTATTTTACTTTTGAGAATGTTCTGCCTCTAATAATATATTACTTTATGCTGTCAATTGAGTGATGATGACTATCAGTATACCCTTATTTTTTTAACTTGAAATCTTAATGAGTAGAAAATCAAGATCAATAAAAAAATAATCACTAAGAGAATTAAAATATTTTCCAATAATATTTTAATCAATTTTATCATCATTTAACTTTAATGATGTTTTGAGATGTATTATATTTAAAAAGCTCAACTTAGGAATTTCCAAAATGTAAATAAACAAAATAGCACTCAGTAAGGCATTTAACGTGCAGTTCTTCACATATCCTTCTTTAACTAAATATTTGCATCGATCATTTGAATTGCGATGAATGTCGCATTACAGTATCAGAGCTGGCAATTCACTGCGCATCTAAACTTTTTGTTCAAATTCGAGACTAACATTTTTTTGATAAATTATTGCTCGAGAAATCGAGCTCGAAAAATATGTTCATTAAATTTTAGCGCATTAAAAACTTGTAATTTATGAAAAATTTATTAATGAAAAAATTTTATTAAATTGATAACTTTATTTGAATGTAATTTATGCACACATTTGGAACTTAGTTTACCGCAATTAATTCACAACTTTGCGTGTCACGTGTGGCTGCAGTGCACTTCATAATTAAGAACAAAGATTATCTAAAATTATATACGCTTATAAACTTACACTGACTGCACGCTCACACTGAATCAAAGACGCATATAAACTCAAATTAATTTATACTAATCAAAGTTTAGTTAAATAATCTCTTGAATAGAGTTATTATTTAATAAAGTCAAATGCGCGTAACATTATTATACAGTATTCGAGGCTCGAATTTCGAGCATAAATATTTATAATAAAAAAAATTTCCTCTAATTCCTAACTTTTTGTTGTGTATTTTTGACTCATACAGTGTTTTTTATGATCTATGTTTAAATAAGAGTGAATAAGAAAAGATTAATATAATGCGAGAAATAGCAAATTAACATAAATTACAGAGAGAACACGTTTATAGAATAAAAACAGAATAAGCTTATATCAAATTTGACACCTTTTATTTCCTAAAGTGTTGAATGGGCGGCAGAGCGTAAAAATTGAGCGTCAAAATCAATTGCTCTTTCGATTAGAGAAGAGGTCATTTGATATGTTTTGAAATTTCACCACAAAATCATATCGAATCTATTGTAAATCAAAATGTGGTCAATTTAATCGGTTTTGATGTTTTCCAATTTATTAGTCAATTCAAAATATGAGGTTATCCGCTGTAATGACTTTAATTTTGAGGTCAACAGCGTTCATGTCTATTCAATTACAATTTCGATGCATTCGTTATTATAAATTGATTTTAGTTATCAACTCGTAATACTGACAAACTTGACTTTAACTTTGTCACCACACTTTCACACTCTCACCAATACACCAATTTACAGACTGTCTTTATGACTACAGATATTTTATCTTGTATTTATCTCTTTCTTTTTAAAACGTGAAACAATTTCAAAAATCCAATATAAGCAGTCAGCAATCATTTCTGGCCTTAAACTGGGAAAAAAACGGGCGGAATAACGGAACTAAGACTTGTAAATCAAAACTAAATATTATTAATTTTAAGATTTGATTTATTTTAAACTATGAAATTAAATTATGAAAGTTTATTAAAATAAACAATAGTTATCTCGGAAAGAAATGTACGTGAACTTTGATTATTGTGAATCTACTGCGTGATCACTGATCACACCATTTTGCATACATAAGTGTGATGTAAAGATGTTCTATGGTAATACTTTTGGAATCCGACCCGAACCGTGAAATTTAAATCTTATCGCGAACCGAACCCGTTACCCGATAACCCGATTATTTAACAATACCTTAACTTTGTGACCCGATAACCCGACAATTAACCGATAACCCGAAAACTTATTTTAAAAAATGAAATATATCCTTAATTTATTTTGCTATTTACAAAAAATTGAAGCTCTATCACTCATATAAATGTATACTGTTATATTTTTACGTCTTAAATTTTTGATTGAGATCAAAGTCCTATGTGAATGCATTCAATGAAAATAAAAATTTGTTTATCGGGTATATCGGGTCTACTCGGGTTACATCACTTACCGATTACTAAACCCGGACCGTTCCTTCTATTAGAAAATCAAACTGACCCGACCCGCAACATCTTTGTTACAATTGTAAGCACTTTAAGCATTTTGAGTGTTACCAGTCAATTTGTATGGTTACTAACTTAATATTTTGTTTAAGCCCAATCCATACTAGAAATATGTGTTACTCTTGATGTTGAATGGCAAACAGTACACAAGCATAACATTGAATGAAGCAATGCTCTGAATAAGATTGCGAAATTTCTTAAATTTTCAGGCCCGAGCCCGACATGGGCCTGACAGGTTTAGGTCCGACCCGAGCCCGATTATTTTCTATTTTAAAAGCACGGCCCGATTAGATAAATTTGTCGGGGCCCGTGGGGTCCGACAATGTTATTCTAGTTTTTATGTCTAAATTAATTAATTTACTTTGAATATACAATATTTTAGTGCTAAACTGAGTGAAATGAGAGGTGTATTAACTTCTAATTTTAAAAAGAATAACATATGTAATAGACAATAAAATTTAATACAGTAAATTTTCCATACTTCAAAGTTAAAGCCCGACCCAGCCCGACATTTTTATTTTTAGGCCCGAACCCGGCCCGGCTCGAAACAATTCGTCGGCTATTAATAAATGAAGCAATACATATTAAAATAGAACCAAAGCTTAGAATTTGGCATAGAATTGCTTCGTTTTTAGATCCAAGATTTAAATAATTGAATTTTTTAATTGAAAAAGAAATTGAATATAGGAAAATAAAATTGAACAAAATTGCACATGATTTTGAAGAAAAATTAATTTTAGAATCAAACTCTGAAAAAACCAAGATTTAATTAAAGAATCTGTCGCTTCTACAGTAAATGATAAATTCGTAGAGTTTTACACTTTTTCAAAACAAGATATAAGTAATTATCAAAAAGAAATTAATGAATATTTGAAAATTAATTACATAAACATTTCTATTTATCGCGACAAAAATAATAATTTTAATCCATTAAACTTTTGGAAAAACAATAAAGAAAAATTTCCAATTTTGAGTAATATTGCTTTATTGGATTCTATCGTGTCCTGCAATTTCAGTTAAAAGTGAAGAAACTTTATCATTGCATTTGGCTCATCAACAAAAGAAGATGTATAAAACCAAACAAAGTCAACAAATCACTTATAGTTGGATCATACCATAAAATTGGAAATTAAATGTTTTAATGTTTCGAAATATAATAAAACAGAATTTTCTTTCAATTTTTATTCATCAATATTTGCAGATATCCGCGGGTTATCCGCGCGGATTGCGGATTTTCAACAAAATTTTTATTGCGAATGCGGGTCGGGTCGGATAGACTTAAAAATTTTACTGGTGGTTGCGGTCGGATAGCATGTAATGATAATTTTAGCGGATGGATACGGATTGTAAATTTTCTTATCCGCGCCCATCTTTAGTTCGAATAAACATTTTTAACAAAGTAATTGTTCGTTTGTCGCTCAAATTTTTTCGTTAACATATTTTAGTTTGTTTAAAATTTCGATTTAATTCATTAAGTTTTAAGGTACAACACATTGAATACTGGTTAACATTGATGTAACGATCATTTTTATAACTTAAATATCTATTAAATTTAGTAATTATATTATACGAGATGTTCGCCAATGAAATTTTGTAATTTTATTTAAGTCACATGTTTCGTTTAAACGTTCGCTAATTAACAATCACTTCGAAACTATCGTTATTTAGCGAAAGCTTTCGTTAAGTAACAGTTTTTAGTGAACGATTTTTTAAGCAATTTTTATCGTTAATAACCATTTGCATAGTAACGAAATACAATAGTTAGTTAACCATTTCTTTAACTCTTCGTAGAACCGACCCCAGAACATGATCTGCCTCATTCCGAACGGAACATAGGTCCGTCATTATTAGGGCCAGGAATTTTCGGTCAGAAAAATGTCTTATTCCGGTCGGTTATCGGTTTAAAAAATTAGCAAAATTGCGAAACTAAAGATTTAATTATAAGGGAAACACGATTTTTTATAATCATGCTTATACTGTCGGTTAATGATTTTTATCAAATATTTGTAACTTTCTCGACATTTTAACGTTTTTAAATTGCGCGACGTTTCGTCTGGCACTCTAGCCATCATCAGACGACTTATTACATATCAAAATTTTTTTTAATAATTTTAACAAAAAAATTTAACAAAAAATCACTTTAATGCACAACTAACAAGTATGATCACTAAATAAAAATGCAATTTTACTATTATTGAGTTGTTTATTATTTTAGTCTAAACTATTCGGTTTTAGATTTCAGACATTTAGTATTAATTTTTGGACTGAATAACTATTAAATAAAACGTAATACTAAATATTTATAATACTTTATTTTAAACAAGAAAATTATTAATTTTACTAATGTAATACTAAATGTTTTAAATCTAAAACCGAAAACTCAATAATAGTAATATTGCATTTTTATTTAGTGTTCATACTTAGTGTTAGTTGTGCATTAAAGTGATTTTTTTTTGAATTTTTTTGTTAAATTTTTTGTTAATTTTTTTGTTAAAATTATTTAAAAAAATTTGGCGTGTAATAAGTCGCCTGATGATGGCTAGAGTGCTATCCAAAACGTTGCGCAATTTAAAAACGTTAAACTGCCGAGAAAAAGTTACAAATATTTGATAAAGTAGAGTATTTTGTTATCAATCTTTTCTGAAACAAATTTACATTTGAAGTGAATTTTTCAATATCAGTTTCCTTTATAATAAATTTGTAACATGTTTAGAGTATTTTATCAATCATTATTATGAGTTATTAAGCTATTTATAATATTTTTATAGAACATCTATAGTAAAAGATTGAATTTCGGTTGAAAATTTCCATTTCGGTTTTTTCGGTCGGAACCTTAAAATCCAGTTATTTTCGGTTTTAAAACAATGTCTAAACAATGTCTTAAAATGTTCATTTAAACTCTAAAGATGTTTATAATCCCTCTAACCGAGGTTTTAACTCATAAAAATGTTTCGGTAAAAACTAAATTTGCTGGCCTTAGTCATTATGTCGATTTAGTAGTTTTGATTTAAATTTTTACAAATACTAGTAATTGACGGTGCAGTTATTGAAAGAGTTTTAGTAATACCTAACTATATTTTGAAAAAATGCCCTGTTTTTATTTGAAAATTTACTAACCAATTGGAATATATTATTATATTTTTACACTTGTAAATAGTTCTTATTGAATACTGTTAGAGTTAGCAAACTTTTTATAGATTGGTAATTTATGGCCATAACTAATCACCACCAGACATCGGATATTTGGGAATAAAAAATCACAAAATTTGGTTGTTATTTGGGAACAAAAAAATCGACTTTTGGTTTGTTACAAATACCTTTAGTTTTTCTTCAATAAATACAAATTTATTGCAAATAGATATAGTTTTAAGGCTCAACAAAGGAGTGGGTTCCAAAATTCTTAGGAGGAGAGTCAAAATCCATCTGATTTAATCGACAAATTTTAAAAGTTTGACAAAATATAACGGGGGTCTCAAAAACTCATCGGATTTAAACTACAATTTTTTACGATTTTTTAAAACAAATTTGGGGTTTATGGAGAAATTTGGATAAATCCCAAATATCCGATGTCTGATCACCACTATATGGTTGATTTGTTCGGTTCAACTCAATTAGTGGTTTAGTGTTTATTGTTTAGCGAGAGCGCAATCCTCAATCAGTTGAACGCTTTTTAGCGAACAGACATTTCACTATAGTTTTGTGTCCATACAAATATACGCAGTTTAGTCACAAATAGAGTTCAATTAGATTTTATTAAATTAATTATCAAATTCAAGAAACATTAAAACAATTTAGATTATAAGTTGAATAAACATATCATGTATAATGTACATGAACAATCTCAGTAAAGTTTCCATAGTAACGCAGTTAAGAAGTATGTCTAACGTTGGGGTTCAATAATGGTCAAAACTGAGAACAGTTTACACTGCAATAAATTTGCAAGAAACAAGTGATGATAAATTATAGTCGCTATCTTACGGGAAACAATGAATGATACGAACTTAAATTTAAGTTTACAATCTATATTACCATGCATTGCATGGGTAGAAATCAAATAACCACTATTAATCTAAGGTTAAAAGTTTGCGAAGCAAACGGGGTAATCCTAGTGTTAATATATATAATTGTTGCGACTGTCAAAAGTTACAACAATACTGCGTGCGTTACGTATTCATAATAGTTTCAATTTTTCATTTTCAGACTATTAGTGTTAAACCCGTTTGCTTCGCAAACATATAAATATTATACATTATAAAAATTAAATTAACCCGTAGAATACGTATAATATCTAAATTTCTTCGCAATATTTCACGAAAATTATTACAACAACTATCAATTTAGACTTCAATAGAATTTAATATACTAGACTAGATATAATAACAGACTGGCCTCTGTCCTCACTAAATGTGCCTCTAAAACATAGATATTAATTTATGCACAACTTATAAACTAATGTTAGATCACATCAAATAATCAATAATTAAACTGAATGGCAGAGATTTAATATTAAATTGTTTTGCATAAACTTAGTGGCATTGAATGTCTTGTTATTGCTTAAAACCTGAAGCACCCAAACCTCATCATAACTTAATACATATTTTAAGCTAATATATGATAATACATAAGATAATGATAAGATAATACATCTTTAATCTAAAATTAAAATTAATAAAATGAATGTTAATCAGAGGCTTGAACTTGAACTCAAAATCAATACCATTAACTTCTTTCACTTCACACTTTTGAACTACATATAAAAAATACTAAAGCATATTGTAATCCATTATAGATTGATAGTATAATTTATGTTTTACATCAGAATCATTTTAATTCTCAATTTACATAAATATAGTAATTTAGAAACTGTTGCGCTGTGTGGAGAATTTGGTTTTTTTTTTGTTTTACTATTTGCAAAATACGTGATTTAAAGTGTACAGACAGATCTTACTGGCGCTCTGTGTCGGAGATAAATTGATTTTAAAGTAAATCATAAATTAATAATGATATTATTGAGGAAAACGAGTTTAGAAATTTGACTTTTTTGCTCTTCTTGCCGAAAATTGCATTCTAAAAAATACGTTTTAAAAATTAAAAAAAAATAAGTTTATTAATAATGTTATGCTCCAATAAATAAATGCTTTTAAAGATAGGTCAAGAGTGTATTAATAAAACGTTAAAATTAAATTTGAACATAAAAATATGCATTTGTAATATGCGGTAAATCCAAAAATGTATAATACATGAGTTTAGCTTAAATAAATTAATAGTTATAACTTATAAGCTGCAAAAATAAGGCTAAAACTTGCTATGTATTTATTTTCGCTCGCAATTTGGCAAAAATGAATAATTAATAATTTGATTATTTTATTTTCCACGAATAAATATTCAGACAAGCAATTTGTACTACACTCACAAATTGAAAAAAAACTTTAAGGCTCACATCCGGTCGTGACCTGAAAAATTAACCCGATCCAACCCGATCCTAATTATTTATGAAATTCAAAATTTCGATCGATTTAAATGAATTTTTAGATAATTTAAATGTCGTTTAGATCATAAAGTTTAATTAACAAAGTCGCAAAATGAGTTTTTCACTTTTAGTATGCGACCTACAAATTGGTAGATGAATATAATTTTAGTAATTTGATAAAACATAATTGAAATTTATATAAATTATTTCTTAAATATCGAGAGTTTTTCAGAACTGAAAGAATTCAAGAAAAAAAATCTGGTTCGAGAGACAAGAAAACAAAAAATTAGATGCAGACTTAAATTGAAAAACCTATAAAAAACATTCTCGTTTAAACAACTTTGTGTCTCAGTTTGCAGCACCAATTTCAACAATCATTATAAATTATATGCTTAAGATATACCTTAATCGCATCAAAAACATGTGTGAAATTTACACATCCCGTCTGCGGTCGACATGTAAGAGTTGGTGCATGAAATAAAAACTTATAAACTGTACTGTAGATATTTTATTTCAATTAAGTATTTATTATATTATTTATTTCAATTTTTGTTTACCATACAATCATAGCCTAATTTTATATAAGCAAATAATCGCTTAGAGGTAAAATACAATATACATGTGATTGATTATTAGATTAATTAAAATTATACATCGCTTATAAGCTCAAAACATAATAACTTATACTGAAAAAGTAAAAAAAGAAAAACAACATTCAAAAACTAGTGGTTATTAAAAGTTAAATACATTTAGTTTCAAATCATTTATATTCTTAACTTAATTAAGATTTAAGGTAATAAGTTATTCAAAATTAATACTATAATACTTATAATTAGTTTGCATAAATTTTAGTAAAAAAAATTTAGCAAAAAATGATTTATTTAAAATTTAATAATACTAATAATTACAATTCTATTAAATATAAATAAACATTTTTGTGGTCCCGTTATCACTAAGAGTTATGACTTTGCTACACTTCTTTTTGATTTGTACTGAAATACGCTAACAATACACGCTATTCCTTGTGATTCTCATTCTCGAGCATCGAATCGAGTTGATTCGATAAGTTAACTAACATCGTCTCAATATCGTCAAACGGATCCATTACTGGTCCAATATTATCGGAGTGAAAAAATTGTTTTAAATTTGCTCTAAACAACAAAATTGAAAGATTACATTAAATTAATGTGCGGATATGTATATTGATATAATTAAGTCATGTACCCATCCTTGAAATCCTTTTTTTGCAGATTTGTTGCTTGAATTTGATTTTTTGATGATAATTTAATTTCATCTGAAAAGAAATTTAAAAGTTAGAATATCAATCATAATACTATAATAATTTTATTACCATTTATATCAAATTATAGATTTTTGTCAAATTTGTATAAAATCTTTGATTCTCTTGCAACGTTTGCAAAAGTATCAACTAATTTTCATTTAATTAGCATAACATTTTAAATTTATAAGCAATTTTATTTTCCACATGCTTTTTACATTTTAAGTGTCAATATTGTTCTATACAAATAATTTCTAAAGTTTTACAAGTATTGATATTCTTTATAACGATTAAAGTGACCTCTAATCGCAAGTGAACCTCAATAAATTTATGCATAAGTGCTAAACGCGTGAACTGTTCATATGAATTAGCATATGATGGTCAACACTGAATTTCATGTGTAATTTGTTACTCCAAAAGAAAAGGTCAAAAATATCTCAATTTAAATGCAATTCTTTATAAGAAAGATTTGAATAATAAAAGAAAGGTAACAAAAATCATATTTTAAATGTTAAGATAAACTCAATATAGCTTCTATTATTAGTTACTATAACGTCAAGTAAATTTAATAAAACTTGAGTACAAAAGGTATCATAATCTGAATTAGAGATATAACAGTTTGTATATACAATAACAATTAAAAATATGATCCAAAATTGCATTATCAATAAAATAGATGCGTTCAGCCATAATATGCATAAATTTATAGCATATATATATATATTTATATATAAGCTTACATCCAATAAGAAGAGTCAAGATTTTTTGAATAAATAGTGCAATTTGTGTGATATGCTAATGTCAATGTAATTGTAGTTTAAGTCTAAACAAGTTTATTCTAAAATAACAGTTTATTAATAATTTTGCCACAACTTAGTGGTACTTAATAATTGTAATATTATATTTGCAAAATGAAAACAATAATTCTTAATAAAGAAGCTATCAATTAAAATAAGCATTTTTAAAATTATGCAAAAGACCTAAAAGTCAATTGACATATACATGTCAACATCTAACTGATTCGAAAAAATGATCGATTAATGTTTCAGGTTAAACAAGAATAAAAAAATGTTATACTGTAACGTAATACGAATAAAAATTGCAAAAACTTTAGTACCGTATATGTAATTTAATTGAAAAAAAACTAGAAACTGAAATAGAAGTTTTAGCCCAATTTAATGTGGTTTAATTTCAATAAAAACGTGAATAATAAAAATGTCTGCTCACATATGCATAAATTAAAAGTTTAATTTCGACTAAGTTTGAAAATTAAAACAGTTTTAAGAACTGGTTTTAGTATATTACAGAAACAAGAAACAAAAATAATCTCGTAAATTATTAATGAAATAATAATGATTGAACGTTTGCTAATTAGCGTAAAATCAATAAATTAGCATAATTTAATGTAAACGCACGCTTTTTGAATGTAAAATTATTTCTAGAGATTCAAACAAAGAAATTTTTTGTTAGTTTTATTACTATTTTGAAGAAAACTAATTTTGTTTTTTTTAAAAAACGATATAAATCAATATTTGACTAATAAAAAATTTTTAATATTTTGAAAAATTGTAACCCAGTTTTAGTTAGTTTTAAGACACCTCTAATTTTGACAAAAACCCATAAAATTATCATTTATTTACCACTGAAATTATTTGAATCTTAAAATAAAAAAGAAATAATTTTAGAGTTTTTCCAACCTTTTTTTCATCAAATACGATTGAAAAAATTAAAATCTTTTTAAATCATTATTTTAGATGGTTTCAAGTTAAATAATAATTAAATATGTTGCCTCATATAAATATTTTTAATAAGTATCTATAATTTCTAAAGAAACGACGGCGTAAAACATGACGCAATGACTATATAGCATAATGTCACGTCATGTCAAAAGCATAGAGTACGGCGTAATATCTTTGCGAGAGTAAAGTATAGATAATTTTAAAAATATCCATAGCGAACTGTCTGTCCGTCTCTTTAATAATTATTTCAATTTTAATTTGCTTACTGGACAGTATAACGAAATCCAAGTGAAAATTTGATAATATTTCGTGATTGCACTCAATCACATCTTCAGATCAAAAATATAAAAAGTATAAAAAGTGCACAAATAGTTTCAGTGTATTACTGATTAACTTTTAGATCTATTATACATTAAATAACATGAGCTAATCATTTAAAAATAATATAAACATTTACTGCATCGCACAAGAACTTTAATTTCATTTAGTTATGTATTGAAAGTTAATCAGTAATACACTGAAACTATTTGTGCACTTTTTTATATTTTTTATATTTTTGATCTGAAGATGTGATTGAGTGCAATCACGAAATATTATCAAATTTTCACTTGGATTTCGTTATACTGTCCAGTAAGCAAATTAAAATTGAAATAATTATTAAAGTATAGATAGTTTTGTGAATATTAAAAATAAAAATGTAACGAAAAAGCGGCGCTTTTGTTCAAACGCTTAATGAAAGAAATGATTTATATGAAACAAATAGATTGTTTCAAACGTAGAAAAGAGGGCAAAATAACATTTACGGGTCTCTTGTTAATAATAATAATTAAAAGGTTAAATTTTTTAAAGATCGTTTTAAAAAATCATGAAACATATTGGAAAAATAAAACATTAATATAAACTTCAAATCGCTTTGCAATAAAATAGATTGTTGATAAAATTCAAAGCTATAAATAAAATACAGGAATCGAGAGATTGATTAAATTAAATTTATAATATGGGTAATTAGAACGAATTATTAGAATAAACCGGTTTACGCAAAGAGTAAATGCATAACTATTGGTAAAACGTTTGAAATGTAAATGGCATTATAAGTGCCACAAGTATGTGATTTGAAAGCTAATTACTGCAGAAAAAAATGTTAATTAAAAGTATTAATCGGGAAAAACTAATTTGTTATAAATGGTTTGTGATAAAATTAATCAACAAAATGTAATTTAATTTGTATTTAAAAAACAAATATTTAAACCATTTTTTAATGTGTCAGGAGATAACCCTTTGCCACAAACTTGAGGTACTGACGGAGAGGTCGCTGAAGAATCGGAAGTCGACGAATAAGTTGGTGATATCGAATTAATTTGTCGGTTGGCATCAATATTAACTCTTTGTTTAATAGTTCCAATATTATCGTTGGCGAAAGGCATCGATTCTGTCGATGAACTGCTCGATATATTACATTCACGATGTACTGTGTTGTAAGAATCTTTATGACAATCACCAAAAAGCAATGGCGACGGTGGCGGAGGAAAATCATTTTCACTATTTTCGTCCGAATCATTAATTGAAAATTTTGTTGTTAAATTTTTCACACAATTGGCAAAAACTTGTTCCTGAAAATCGTCATAACAGTCAGACTGCGACGAAATATGATTTGGACTTTTGATTGACGAACCGCTGAAATAAGGAGTTGGGTTCACGTTGTTTCGTATAGAGTTAACTCGTTTTGGTGGCGGCGGCGGAACCTTTTTTCTTTTTAAACTAGAATACATTTGAAATGAACAATCGTCATGAAAATAGTTATTTGATCCACAATCTTCGTTCATATAATTGATTTGCGAATTAATATCACAGGCGAACACATTTTTATTTTCAAATGGCAGTGAATTAAGATTAACGTTAGTATTTTGTTCATTACAATACGTAGCGTTTAACGAATTTGGTTCAATATGGCGTGTTTTAGCTGCTATTTTTGCGATCGGTTTTGCTTTTATCAAACCTTTCGGCCGATGCAATGTCGCAGTTCCGTCTATTTCGTAGTATGACTTGTTTGCGCCATTGTAACCATTAAAATATTCACTATCTGTGTTATAACCTTGTGATTTATCTTTTTCAATACTATAGTCAACATCGTTATCCAAAAACAATGCAGGTTTTGGTATAATATTTAAATTAAGTCTTTGTTGTCGCGCAACACATGATGGATAAATGCTCAAATCATTATTTTCTAAACTTTCCAAAGATCGCCCTCGCGTAGCATTAAACAGAAAAGGTTGTGGCTCTGACTGACAGACACCGCCATAAGATGCTTGGCTTATTGGTCTCAAAAACATGAAATTATTTGGAGGCAGTTGTTGAAACGTTTTTAATTGCGTGGCAGTTGGAGACTCTGTAGTCGGTGATGGAGACAATTTTGTTGGCGCAAACATTTTTATTGGAACATCTTGTGATTGCGTCTGCACTGGTAATTGATAGTTAATAGTTGATGGACGAGATATAACGTCAGCGCAGCAATTGGTGTTGTTATACTTAGTAAGTGAACTCGCAGTTTCGACAATCGGTGAATGATTCATACTGTTGTTTAAAGTTTTAATTCTTTTAATGGCGAGCATTATCTTTTTTTGATGCCCTAATTAAATAAATGAGTTCGAGTCAACAATTATTTGTTAAAATTACTTCGATATTAAATGAATACAATAATATCTAATTTTATTACCCAACTTTGTGATGCCAACTTCCTCCAAGTCCTCCCACGCCAGTTCCGTCACGTGATCGATTGAATCGTATCCTTGTTTCCAAAGTATGTCACAATACTCCTCTAAACGCAAAAGTTTGAGCCATTCTAACAGAGAGTTCTAAATATTCAATGAAAATGTTGTTTAATTAATAATGCAAATCACAAAATTAATGTAAGAGAAGTGTAAATAATTACAGGCTTAAAACTGGGGATTCCATCTGCAATGTTTAGCTTTTGTATTTCTGATTTCAAAAAACTTCTGTGATTTGGTTTTGTTATACCAATAGCAGTTAAATCCTAAAACAACAAACATTATAAACTAATAATTAATTTTATTTAAATGTAATCGTTTATTTTAAAAATAAAATATACAACACACAACATCGCATATAACATAAGCATACTGTACAGTATATTGTGAAGTATTCGAAACATTAAATTTAAGGACTATTAAACTTATTTAAAAATATTTATATAATAATAATTGACAATTAAATTAATTTTAATTATTAAGTAAACACAAAAATGAAACAAAATGGAAAAAATGTTGGCAGAAATAAACGATGAGTGCAATAAACTCTATTTATGGAGTGTAATACACTCAGAAGTAAATCTAAAGAAAGCTCAGAATTGTTTTTCTGTTGCATTGGGAATTCTTTAATCGGATTTGCGCGCAACAGTAAAATTAAGAATTTATTTGTTTTGTACAAATTTTAAATAAATAAAAAACTAAAAATAAGTTAACAACACTCAACGCTCAACAACACCTGATATTCATAAATAAAACTGAGCCAAATTAAGCTGTCAACACAAATGTAGAGTTTGTTGAGAAGCGCTGCTCTCAAAATCCCTCATGTGATCGAACTTAAAAATAAATTTACATGAAATAAGAAGATGACTGAAAAATATGTTTTGGTCTAAATATTCACATTTTAATAATCTATCGAAATTTCGACATCTTATATATTGCAATAACCGTTATTGATTGTTATATGTCGTTAATGCATAAACAAATAATATTCTTGAAAATTTACTAACTCATCATAACTCAAATCAAATGCATAAATAATTAAAAAATGGCATTAAATTAAAATTAAAATGATAAACAAAATTTTAAAAATATGTTAACTTAAAATTGTATGAGACATAGAGACATACCTCTGGTGTCATTCTGGAAATGGTGGGCATGTCGTAACCAGCATTAGTAAAATGATTAGCGTATTGCTCGAAATGTATCTTTGAGAGCCAACAATGCAGTATTTCTTTATCCTAAATAATTAAATCAAATAATTGAGTTCAATATCTACACTGAATAGCGAGTCACTACCGAAATGCCGTGAAGAACCATTTCAGCGATGCTTAAAGAGCTGATAATATCTTTGCTAACATTTTGCGGACTGAATGCTGTGTTACCAACATTAGTATCAACGTTGTCATTGGTAGCGCTATTATTGCTGTTATTGCTGCCAATGCTAGACGACGACGAAGAGCTGTGATCGTAAATCTCTTTATGGCTTGCGGTCGAACCAAGAGATTCGCAACTGTGCACAGAAACGCGATGCAATTGCGTTGATGTCTGCAATCAAAAAATATTTTCATAAAAAAATGCATTTGAATTGCGTGACAATTGTATGACAATTGATTCACACCTTTATATCACTTCCTCTCCCGCTGTCCAAACTGGCAGAACTGTAACGCGATTTTCTGCTATCATTGCTACTCGTGCTCGGACTGATGCGTCCCACATCTACTCCGTGGTCTTCCAATGATCCGCGAGAATGAGAATGAGTTTTATTATTAGACACAATAAGATTTAGATTATTGTTGGCAGCTGTTGAGTGACAACCATTTGTTATGCATATCGCGTACGTTTGTTGGTTAACATGCGATTCATTTGAAGACATCTCATTCATTCTATCATTTAATCACTTATTTTCGTTTAATTCACTTTATTGGCAGATAATTGTTCAACATTTTAGTGGAACGAGTAAATACAAATAAAATGGCGAAATACAGCGTACTGTATATACACAAACATTATAACACATAACACAGCATAACATATACGTTAAACGTTAAAAGGTCATCATTTAAGTGCATTAGTGTTTAAAAAGTCACTAATTTCGGTCTAATTATATCGCATATCACACATGATTCTAATTTTTCGTATAACTAGAATATCTTTAACAATACAAATCAATCATTTTTAAAAATTAAGTGATTATTATTAAAATAAACATTTAAGTCACGAATATTTAAAAAATTAGTTTATTAAAAGCACAAAACGATGGTTTGAAGTCAAGGTGTGTTTACGTAATCATTAATGTTATTATTATTTTCGAACATACGCTTATGATTGTAGTTTAAATTCTGAATTTTAAACCCTCTGAATATCTAGAAAAATCTAAATTCTCGACACTCCAGCCATCAGAGTCAGTGATACAGGGTTTTTGTGTTGCGAATTGTTATAATACCCGTTAGGTTAACCCTAATAATCCGGTCTCTGGTTATTACATAGCGTTATTATACATGTAAAGTGGTGTACAGTTACAGTTAATACAATTGGCATTAATTAGTTGATACAATGATGGCATCAAACGAAAAAGAAGACGAAGATCTAACGATACCGCGAGCGGCTATGAATAAATTAATTAAAGAATTATTGCCTGATATTCGTGTGGCGAACGATTCGAGAGAATTAATACTTCAGTGCTGTTCGGAATTTATTCACTGCATAACCACCGAAGCAAATAATATTTGCGAGAATCAGCAGAAGAAGACGATGTCCGCCGAACACGTGTTGAACGCTTTGGACAATTTAGGATTTTCTACTTACAAGTCAGAGGCGGAGTCAGTGGTTAACGATTGCAAACGAAAAAGACGGCGACAGAGCACCAGATTGGAGCACTTGGGTATACCTGAGGAAGAGCTTCTTCGTCAGCAGCAGGAGTTGTTCGCAAAGGCACGCGCGGAACAGGCGTTGATTGAACAGCAGGAATGGATTCAAATGCAAAACGCGGCCATTGCTCAACAGCAGCAACGGTTTGCCACAAACGCCAATCACGACGACGACGAATATTAGCTGTTATTAGTTATTTCATTGCATTTAATTTTATCGCATATCACACATAATTCTAAGTTTGCCTAAACTTTCTTATTTTTTATTATTCAAATCTATTAAATTTCATCAAAATAAAATTTTAAATGATAGTAAACTTACTTAAAAAGTCAGTTCATTATATTCATAAAATGACAGGTGATGTGAGGTATGTTTACCTAATTTTTATCATAGACTCATACACTTATTTTTTTTACCAGAGTTAGCATAAGATTAGTGTAAATTTTACAATTACTTTATGAATGCTAACGACTGATGGCGATGTGATAGCGATGTGATGATGATTTTTCGCCTCAATTATTTTATAAGAAATGAGTTGAATTTTAAAGTAAATTGACGAATGAGTCGAAATAATTTTCGCAAACGCATTCAGTTTGTCTTACTATTCAGTAAAAATCATAAACCTTGCAACCGAAATATAAGCTCATGCTAAGGCTAAAATGTTTTGAGCCTTTGAGCCTATAAATTAAAATTAAATGCAAAACCAATATGAATCTCTTAGAAAAATTCATAGAAACAAAACGTTAAGGTCAGTTATCATAAAACTAAATGTTATGATGTCTTTCAAATATTAATTAACAAAATTCTTCAGTAAATTTTTCTCTACGCTGAGGCTCAGGCTTTTCAATTAGCCTCTGAAGCCTAAACCTTCCCATCTCTAATCATAGACACAATTTTTGAGTTATAAAGTTATATTAAGTTGTTTTATACAAATAGTATTGACAAAATAAGGTTTAAAATTTTTTATTATTATAAATAGAAATTATAAAAGCAAAATTTAAGAGTAAAGTATTGCACGGTTTAATCTCCCGCTAAAATTAAATAATTGAGCAATAAATAAGATTTTAGTATTTTGGAATTTTAGTTTAAATATTAACGCCATCAACAGGTAATGAAGGTATTAATTCTAGAAATTGATATGGAACTGTTAGTGTGATATCTTTATGCTCAACCACCAAATGACCACGTTTTTTCGAAGCGCCCACAACAACGACCTTTTGACCCTTCGCTAATTGCAATTTAGCGCCCGAATCTGTTTGAAAAATACGATTAAACATATTATAATTAAACAAATTCTATGATAACCTGGATAATCCATTTTGATAATTCTAGTTTGAGGATAACCCAATTTCGCGTTGCCTGTCACTGTATACGAGCGACTCGGAGGAACTGGAGGAGGAATATTCTGCAGTAAATTATGAAAAATTGATAAATGAATGAGTTAAGCATTTAAAATTTATATATTACTAGATCGATGCCGAACAGTGCACATGTTTCTTGAATAATGTTTTGCGCGCACATTTCTAGCGATTTCGATTGAATCTGTTGCGGTGATGGTGGAGGTGTGCCAGTGATAGGTTGAGGTCGCGGACGATTTGTGGTGTTTGTGGATAATGTATGATTATTTTTATTTAAAAACATTTGAGCAATCAATCCTTGCTTAATTAAAGGCCAGCGTCGCCTTAAACTCCATCCTCTCCACATCGCCTGAATTAGTGACGCGGAAATATTTCTTCTTTCGCTTCGCAACATTTCGAGTTGTTGTCGAGCGCCTTCACTTAAGAATATATGTCTTTTACCCAATGCCCAAGTAGTGGATGCAGCAGATACTGGCTGAATGTTTTTTTGAGTTTGCATAAAACATTCTAAAATTAACTATAGAAAACAGTTTATTAAAAAAACAGGCATTTAATGTGTTTGACGTTTTATGAATATTTCTAACAAAAAAGTTGAGTTGAATAAAATTTAGTTTTATTGATTTATGAATAAAATAACAATGCATGAAACATTTTACTCGCTCCCCTTCTTTCACGAATGAAAAAGTGAGAAATAATATTTAGTTATTATCTTTTGTATCTTATTTTTAATAAAATTCTTAAATAGAATTCTGGGTATAGAGGGTTAACACTGACACATTATCGATTGTTCGAATCTATGACATTATATGCAATATTACCAAAAAATAGTTTATTAATATTTAATAGTGCAAAATCAAATCCATTATTGTGTCCACTTTTGTTAAATTTATGAATATACTGTATATATCGTAAGATTTGGTTTTGTCTTTAGATTGTCATCGATTAGGTGTCAGCGTTTTCCCTCTAAACCGAATTCTGATGATTAGTTTTGCACTAACCTTGCAATCCTCTATTGATTTATCTTCTATCCTTTTTAACAGATCAAATGGCGCTAAAAGTCTATATCTAGAATTAAAAGCTTTAAATCTCATTCGATGAGGCAGACCACCAGCCATTAGATTAACAGTTTCGAGAATTTGTAGTGCCCTAACCTGTTGCATGACAGTGCGACGATCGAGATAATCTGATTGTTCCACGTTGTTTGCCTAATATTATCAAATCAAATAATAATTATATTGATTTTTCAAAAAACTTTAACTTCAAATAATTTTAATAATTTTAAAAAAACTTGTCAGCGCTAAGTTATAACATAGACCTCAAATAATTCGTTAACATATAAAACATTAAAGTTTTATCGAAATTAAATCTTAACATTTAAATACGACAACAATTGTTTCATAAAATTTTGATTGCAATATTTGTTGGTAGAAAATTTGACATACTTTTATGCATCTAATAAAATGCGGTCTCGCGTGAACAAGAGTTCTCAACAAATTGTCGAGTCGAGTATGAAAGTCCTGTGTAAGTGTTGATATAGGTTCAGACCCATTCTGCAAATCCATGTGAGCCGTTGGAGTAATTCTAAAAGTTAATCCTCTCGGAACTGTTTCTTTATTAAATAGAACTCTTAATTCAACTCCAAATAAATGAGTAACAAATCCAAAAGTGCACAACGATTTGTGAAACATAGCGACCACATCATCACTTAAACGGTCTGCGTTTGAATCTAAAAAGTTAGTTGAGTCGTACACCACATTTCCAGCGAAGTGACGAATTCCAAATAATCGAGTCATATGTGATGATTGCTCTAATTTTTCTTTATTGCAATTGACATCAAAATATCTACAATTAGTCTTATGTTGCGATTTTACTTTATGAACGTATGATTCAGGTGTTCCTCTTAGAGAACATTCCACATCAAGCATACTAAACAATCCTGTCCTCTAAGAAACAAGTTATCAATTAATTGTTAATAATTAATATTGGCTTTGAGTACAGCGTCCAAAGCTTTCTTGTGCATCGTTTTTAAATGCTAAAGATTATTGTGAGTATTAGTTCAAAACTAATCTTCTTCGGCATTAATTTAAATTTTTGCCAATAATTTAATTTATTTTTTATTTTATCAATAAATAAAAGAATCTCGAAGAAATATATTAATTTTGGCTTTACGTGTTATAAATATTTGGGCACTACTGGTGACACTAAAAAATATATATGGTTACATGCCTTAATTTGGAAAATTTTTTGTTTCGATAAGTTATGGAAGTAAACGTTGGGACAATAGTTTTTAAAAGTTATAACTATATCATAGTTACACAGTGGGGGTCTTGCCTGGGTCTGGACCGCCCTAGAAAATCCGGAAAACTTGACCACCCCCTCCCCGAAAAATCGAGATTTGAAAAATTGTCGTTTAAATTCGATG
>JAQIVF010000100.1:0-36547 GCA_034698365.1 Steganacarus magnus
TTTTGGTTGATTATAAATGCTATTTATAGCGCTATTTCTATATGCTATAAATGCTATTATTTTGACTCTCTAATAATTACGATGGCATTTTTATTGAGTATATGTTACAGTTATTATAGATACTAACAATAAATGTCTCATCACTGGTTTGTTAATAGAAAAAATTGTGACATCAACATCAACCTTGAATGAAGAGGTTAATTCGAGATATACAACACAATATATTATTATACCGTATTTTTTACAACATAATTATAATATTTTATTTTCTAGTTTACTGAATGCAATCCTTTGAAAAAATTGTCTGAAGGAGTTCAAGAACGTTTAATCTGAGATATGAATACTAGAATTTATTATTTTTAGCTCACTTCATATAGATGAAGGAGAGTTATGTATTTGACAATGTCCGTCTGTCCGTCTGTTCGCAGCCCTCTTAAGTCCAAGAAGTCTGCCACTTACAAGCTATACATACATGAGACAACTTAAAATCTGATTATTTCTCACGTTATAAAATTACTATGAATAACAATGTGCTAAAGTAACAATTATTAAAAAGCTTATAACATTAACCTAACAATACTTATGAAAGTGAGCTCTCTATGAATGTGTCGTGAATTGTTTGTAAAAGTTATCGGTAAAATCTGTACTGTTCTAGAAATATTTGAAAGGTTACCATAAGAATTAAATGTATACTGTGCTGCATAATTTACATTTATGTTGAAATAAAAAAAATGTCACAATTTTTCAGTTCATTGTAATTGATTAAAATGTTTTATTGAATGATTTTTTTATTTCCTTATAAAAAATTTCTAAGAATTGTTAATGAGGTAAATTTCAGATTTAAAAATAAAAACTGCACGGAGGAAGAGTAAATAGGCAGAAGCGGTTTTAATCGGATGCGATTTTATGTACGTTATACAGCATATGATTTACTTTTGCTTGTGAAAGCAAAAAAAAATAAATATTATGAAATATTTTCAAATTTTAATTAATATTTAGGTTTTCAATAAATATTATTGAATTCAATTTTAACTATTTAATTAGTTTATACAGTTTATACTGTAGTATCAAATTTTATGGAAAAAATTCACCAATCAGTGGATTTGTTTTTCAAACATTTATTTAAGTAGAGATTTTAACTGTAATGTGATAAAAATACACTACATTTGGTACTTTGGAGAAAACGAATTCATATCGCAATAGATCTTAAAATTTCGAATATATTAATTAGTTTTTTAGGTGAAACTAATATATAGTTTGTAGATAATGAGCTAATGTAGAAGAAATCACTGAAATCACAAAAAATATTCTTAGCGCTGTAATACTGACCTCATAAATTTTTTGTGAACATATCGCCAAAGAAAATAAGTCATTTTACAAATAATTTATAAGTGTATAAATGTATGTGTATTAATGTAAAGTATATAAGTGTATAAATCAATATCTGACGATTAAATAAATATAAAAAATTCAAGATTTTAAGAAAATTATCTTGAAAAATTTGAAAAAAAAGATTTTAGTTTTTGAGGGGCCTATACTTTTTAACCGACAATCAAAAAATTATCGATTAAATTTTAAGCGATTTTACTAACCTTGAAATTTTTTAAAACTTTATTTTTTAAAATAATTACTGCAATAATAATCAACGTTTATATCAAATATGAGCGAAAAAAATTATAAATCAATATTCTGATAGTTTTTAGTCAATACACTATAAAATATTTTGGCCTAACTTAAGATAACAAAATATTTTCCTTGCTTTACTAATATTTAATACATTTAGGAGTCAAATGTTACGTGAAATGAAGTTTTAATTAAAATTTAATCTTTGAAATTTTTATGTCAGCTTTGGCACACAAAAAGCTTACAAACATCGTACAGACTTACAAAAATTAGCTGCCTATGAAAATCGCTAAATGTGAAAAAATCATTAAAATTATTAATTAGTAGAACTAATATTAAAATTTGAAACAACGTTAGCTAAAAATTTATGCCTCAAGTTTAATGTACAAAACGAAATAATAGATGGAAGAATAGTTACGGTCGAATAATTAAAATAAAAAATTCAATGAATCATTTTGCGCCTGAAGGTCTAACTGCACTTAACTGTTAAGTAAGTTTCATTAAAAAACATTCAAAATTTCAGCAGAATTAATAATTAGAGTTTTTTAAAAAAAAAGTCTATTTTGTCGTCAATTTTAAAATGTTCTTATCTCTTAATTAAAAATTAAACTCAAAAAAGAAAAATTTTAAAAATGGTATTGGATTCAATGCAACTTTATTATTTGATTTTACAAAGTGAATTAAATTAATTTGTTTTTATGTTTGATGCTTAGCTTAAGAAACCTAAACTCTTGAACTTAAATTGATATTTATAACTGTGACAACATTTACCGTATTTTGAGCTTACTTTTTATAAATTATTTAAATGACTTTTGCATGTATATTTGGAGTTGTAGAGGTAAAAAGATCGAGTTTTAATTCTACTGATGATTTTAAGAGCTTTGTTCAAGATTTTTAAAATATTAATTTTTACAATATTTTGGTTTATGCAAACATCAATGGATAAAATCACAAATCCTTTAATGGATAAATTGATGACATTTTGTAAAATTAATGTGTTTAAATCCAATGAGGTTTGAAACATCAGTAAAAATTCAAGGTTTTGTCTTTTTATGGTTTAGTTTGGATTTGAAAAAAAAATTTATGATTAGGTTTGGTTTCTGAAAATTCAAACAATGAACATTTTTTAATTAACACAGATAACGTTAGTAATTTTAGAAGTTTCATTTGACCTGCATATATATTGAAATCGATCAAATTGAAAAATATATATCTTATGTTAGGCAAACATTTACATGCTTTATAAACAATATGAAACATGCATAATAGTATACATAATAGTGTAACTAATAAGAGGTCTGTGGACAAGAAAAGCTAAAATGTTAATTGTTTGCTATCGATGTGAATAACTCATACTTAAATATTATCAACTTAATGTTACAATTGTAATGTTGAGTGTTAAAATAGTGCATACACTTTATTAATCTCTCAAACTGCAAATTATATAGTGTTTCTAGTATTAGTAATGCAGCAAATGGTTTAATACAAGTTAAATGAATTTGTTACTTAACTTTAATCTAATAGATTTTTTTGGAATATACCGTTTTGGTTTCAAAAGATTATTATAAACCCCGAATTGAGTTCCTCTCCAATGCATTTTGGCTGTCTATTTCCTGCCACTCTTTACTTAATAAAAGAATTTATTGTTTGAAAAAAGAGCTATTTTATGTCAATGTTATTTATAATTAATTTATAAAGGGATAGAAGACTTTTCCATAAAGATTTCATGTTAATTTTGAATCAAAATTTTTGATACTGAAATGGAATGTGTGATTTTGACTCAAGTTTATTATAAACCCTCAATCGAAATGAAAATGACAACTTTTGAGTGATTGAAACGGTTTAAAAAATAAATTAAATAAAACTTTGTTTATTTAAAAAAATTGAACAAAGTGCGAACTACCGAAAAATAATCTGTTGTTTTATGAATTAACGGCAGTATGTTATGGTAATTCTTTTCACATGTTCACAACAATAAACACATAATTAAATAATTTACATAATGTACAAAAAGTTTTGTTCACTTGCTTTGCATGTTTAAGACAATAATAGAATATATTATAAATTTTCGTTTTTGAATTTATTAGTTTTATAAATTAATTTTTAGAATGGTCTAATAATTAAGACATAATTACTTATAATGTCATTTTTATAACAAATTCGATTTTATTAACTGATGCTTTTATTTGTGATTTATCAAAATAGTAGTCTAAAAAATTCTGATATCATGAATTGATACAAATTCATAGACAGTGTCAATTAAAAATTTAGAAATTCATTGCACACATTCAACAATATTATTAGTTCACTTTCTTATAGAGAAGTCGTGATTTGGGGTTTAATACTCTCCGTCCCTTTATCCGTCTGTCTGTTAATCGATCGGTATATCCTCAGCGAAACTTTTTTATGAGTCGAGAATCTTTTATTTTACTATACTTTTAGCTTAACATTTAATTATCGATAGAAGCGCCACTAGAAAATGCGCTCAGTTAAGAGTGTTCATTCTTGTTTTCCAATAAAATATTTACTGAATTTCCTTTATGTTCTGCACCCTGTTGTGCAATAATATTTAGACAATCGCATGCATTTTTGTAGCGCCTCGTGTAAACTGTGTTTTAGTGATGGGAAAAAGCTCAAGCTGAGCTAGAAGCTCAATTTTTTCATGTATCGGAGCTTAAAGCTCAAGCTCCGAGCTCACACAATTTTGAGCTTCAGCTTCAAGCTAAAGCTCAAAGCTCGGGACATCGAGCTTATTGAGCTTATGATTATTAAATATGTGTCATTTGCTCTATGCCTTGAGCTTATTTAGCTAAAATGTACTCATAATAATGAATAATAGTAAATTTAAATGCATATATTTGGTTTGTATAGCAATATTACTTAATTAAATGTGAGAAAAAAATTTTCTTTTACAGAACTAAGATAAAATAAAATAAAATTTTTACAATTAAACACTAAAAATTAATTTAACCATATAAAAATGAGTACATCATAAGCTCCAAGCTCAAGCTCGATGCATTTTTAATAAACTCAAGCTCAATCTAACTTAAATTGGAGAAGCTCAAGCTTAAGTTACATCATTTTTGAGCTTGAGCTTGACAAGCTGAAGCTGAAGCTCACCATTTTTGAGCTTATTCCCATCATTACTGTGTTTTTTAAAACTTTTTTTAAATATAAATATGAATCCATTCTTAAAAATATAAAACAATTATTATCTATAATTAATGACACGTATAAAGTATCTATAAATGTATTGAAAAAATATGACAACACAATTATTATATCTTTAATTATAAGATAGTTTCAACAAATATAAGCAACAAATTAATAATTCTTAAGCAGTGCTCTCACGTCAAGATTAACCTCAAACTGTTTTCTCGTGTTCACGCTTAACACGTTAATTAAAATCCAAAAAGAAATTTAAATTAATTTTTATTTTCAATGTTTAGTTATTATATGTTCATAAAATAAACAAGTTTTATTTAGAAAACAGTTAGAAACTCTTATATAAATGATTTAGTGACGAATACATTTCCAATAATTTTGGGCGCGCCTATACTGTAATGAATAAGATTATCAATCATGACTCACTTTAAAAAAATACAGGTGTTTGTCGCGGTGTACTTAATTGTGTGTTTAAGCCCAAGGATATAATCGAAATTACTTTAAACAACACCAAATCTCTACAAAATAGACCTTAATCATAGTTATACATGGAAAGCATGTCAAGAAGAGTGGAACAAAATTGACATCAATATGACACGCAAAGTTTTCCAAAGTTGGAAAAAACGTTTGCGATTGGTAGCCAAGAACTCGGGCTCTCATATTGAAAATTCAAAACAAATTCATATGAAATCAATAAATATATCTTAAGTAATAAATAGTCGGAAAATAGTAGTCAAACATCCCTGTACAACTGCATTCTAAAATTGAAATTTATCCAGCAAATTGAAATTTTACATTTCTAACTTAATAAGAATTAATAGACAATATTAATACCTTTCTTATAGTTCGAATAACAAAATTCTTAACTTAATTTGAATCGCTAGTTAACGATTCTCAAATCCCTAATCAGATCGAGATTAATTAATCAATGATTCTTAGAAATCTTTCATACTCTATATTTTCCAAACACTTACTGCTCTTTTTCTTTTAGATTCTTACGCTAAAAGTTGTAAACTAAAAG
The DNA here is from genome assembly GCA_034698365.1 of Steganacarus magnus. NCBI lineage: Eukaryota > Metazoa > Arthropoda > Arachnida > Sarcoptiformes > Steganacaridae > Steganacarus > Steganacarus magnus. The sequence continues at coordinate 5,810 of JAQIVF010000100.1, forward strand.
AATCAAATAAATGGTGCATAAAATGTGTCAAACAAAATCGCTTTCTTTCGCAACAGACAGACCATTTGGTGCTATCGAGTTACTAAAAACTTCTCGCATGCATTAACTAAAGTTAACACACTGACTAACTTATATTGATTTATGATTGATAAGTTGCAGAGCGCTGCACCAAATATTTCATATATACTGTCTACGAAATTAAATAAAATGCAAAACATATACTGCTCTATTATCCAAATAATTAAACTTAATAAATGCTTTAAATTGACATTAGGTTTATTAGTTAGATCATAATTTTAATATTGCATATTTTTAGGTTTTTCCTTGAAATGTTTTTGTTTAAACACTCCTTTTTCGCAGAAAAACGTTTTATTTTGTTCATTAATTCTAAGATTATATTTTATTCTATTTATAATGTTTTAATAACCACTCTTGAATTTTAAATAAATAATCACTTTACGTGTCACAAAACATTATACTAATACTTTAATATTAATTTTTTTAAAATAATTTTTTCCATAACATTAATTGATTTACTAGTTATAAATGAAAATACCTGTTAAAAAGAAAGTTATAATGGAATGAATAAACACGGAGATATTTGTAGGGAATACATAAAAAATATTTTAATCGTTTCCTTGAGGATTGGAAGAAAAAATAAAATAAATTGTCATATTGTCACTTAAATTATTGTTTTTGCTTATTCTATAACAATTTATTATTGCAATAAATTGATTAAAATGAATTAAACGAATAATATTCATACTTATTTTTTGAAACATAATCATAATTTGCTGTAAAGCACTAAATAGCCTACACTTACAATGGAATTTAGTCATAGCACGACATTTTTTTAATGTTTCTTTATTTGCGTGTAATCTTTTGTTAAAAAAGAAAATAATAATTATTATTATTATCTTTTTTTTCTTTTATGCAAATTATCATATTTTTTTTGTTATACCACCGTATTTCGTATTTCGAAACTTAAATTATGTTTATTGACAAAAATAAAATTAGCCTTCAAGAGAAATTAATTTTGGGGAAATAGCCTCGAATATGAGAGTATAAAATCCGAAGTTTTCGTAGTTCAGAATGTATCTCAACATTCAAATTTGAAACTTATAAACAATTGCGAATTTGGTTATAACTTAGTAAAAATGAAATTGTTGATCGCTGTACTTTTGTTGTGCGTTGTTGTAGCTGTGGTCTACGCTCAATATGGAGGATATGGTAGTATTTTTTGATATGATATTAACTACAGAAGAATAATAGTGATCATATATGTAATTTGTATTCGTACAGGTCGTGGTGGTAGAGGTTATGGCGGCTACGGTGGCGGCGGCTATGGTCGTGGAATCGGAAGAATTGGAGGTGGATATGGTGGAGGATATGGTGGCGGTTATGGACGCGGATATGGTGGAAGAGGGTATTACGGTTAAACATTTGGCATCATATAACTATAACGCTTATGCCAAACCATTTCTAAAACACTGCCACTTAATGTGCTGATAAAAAAGTAGGATTTATTTTAGTGCAGTTATAGTTTTTATATTTTAAAATCACTTTTTGATAAATTTTTATTTACACTAAAAGTATTTTGTTATTAAAAAATTTTACAATAAAATCGAAATTGATTTCATAAATGATTTATTTTTTATTTAAATTAAGATTATGATTGTAGAGTAGCATTAAGATGTAAGTTTAAGATAAACATGTAAGATTTTTTTTTTAATAAATTTTTATTTAATCATTAGTGAAAATAATAATTATGATAATATTTTTTTAAATTTGATTATATGATTTCAGAATTATCTTTAATAAAATGATTATATATTTTTTACAATAACTAATATGATTGCACTGACAGTTCAATGATTTGAGAAAAATGACAACACCTTTGCCAGCATTGATACTGTTCGGTACTATTACGAACAAAAATCTGTAAGTAAATATGTATTAAATTGAGTTTAAAAGATAATTTAAAGGTAACTGTTATATGAGTATAAGTACTACAGTATCAGAGAATTATTCTCACTATAGTACACTCTCTGCTAGGAATCCTTCTAAATCATTCAATAAGAATGAAGACAATACACCTTTATTTTTAGAACATATCATTAATAAAAATCCTTGTGGTTACATATTTTCCCTCTTTATTAGGGTTACTCACAATTACCTAATATCGAATAGGATTATTACCTTCGGAATTAATTATTAGGTTAGCCTCGAAACAAAAGAGTATAAAACAAAGAGCATCCAATACTTTCGACCAACAAACTCAGTTTAGAAACATTTGTTAAGTTGCAGACTTAAGAAAATCAAAAATCTCTAAAAATGAAATCATTGTTGGCTATTCTTGTTTTGTGCGTAATCATCGCAGTGGCGAGCGCTCAAATCATTGCCCATAGAGGCTACTACGGTGGATACGCTGCTCCGTATGCTGCTGTTGGTTATGGTGGTTACGGCTACGGCTTGCCATACGGCCGTGCTTTGGTCTACGGGTAAATAATCAATCGATTCCTTACGACTGCCATCAACTGCCACCACCAATCGTTTTTTGATGTTATGAAGTTAACGATTTTGCAACATTATTTTTAACTTTATATCAATTAAAAAATGTTCAAAAATTTTCTTTATTATGGTACCATAAACTTTCAAAAATCAAAATTGTTAATAGATTGTAATAATATTTTGGTTGCAAAATAAAATAAGACTTTATGTTTTAAAAACTGTTTAACTAATTATTGATATTTTAATTCTATTTTAAAAATAGCGCTTTAATATTAACATGAGTAAGAAAGCTTAAAAGTTTTCACTAATGTTCTACAGTTTCAGCGTCATAACTAGAAAATTTCTAGTAGAAATTTCAAAAAATGTTAATATTAATTAAAAGTTTATTTAATTCGGGTAATGCTTAGTTTCGCTCTATTGGTGATATTTAGTTATTGAAAATGAAAGCTAAAATAACATTAAAAGTGAAAAAGTGCTTGTGATCTAACTTAATACAGTAACTGCAATTTAGTAAAGCTTACAATGCTACTGATATGTAAAGTTACTGTAAGGCATCAAACTGATGTAAGAACAGATTTATAAACTTAATGAATTAAAAGATAAATTTATTAAAAACATGTTTAATAACAAGGTTTGCGCAATTAATAATTTATTAATTAGAGAATTTACACTTCGATACAAATTTTTATCACAGTTATTGTGTTTTAAAGTTATCATTAGATTAAGTAAATTACAGTAAGAAATTGAGATGTGACTAAAGTTGTGAAACACTGTGAGCATAAACTTTACTCATGAACGTACTCATTAAAAAACAAACTTTCAATAATAGTGAATTGTTTTCTGTTTCAATTATGAATTACCGAACATATTGGATAATTAAGGAATTCTATTAAACGTAAGTTAAACTTTTCTATTAATTACACTGTAATGGTAATCCACAAATTTTTTGGAATTGCAACGCAGAGAAAGTTTCTCGTAAAAATTAATTTTAGTTTATCATCGAGCTTTTCACTCTAAAATTTGAACCTAACAAAAAGTAGTAATATGTGATACGGTATTAGTGATCATATCCGCACTTACAGAGAAACTGTAACAGTTTTATCCCTTTTTACAACTATAAGTTAGGTGCAAATTTTACTTTCAAATACGAATTCAATGTTATAATAAATTATTTTCTGTATCTGTATAATTTAAAATATTTGAAAAAAATCAAACTATATTTAAATCTAATAACAATATTTAAACAAACAAAAAGTCTTGTTAAGCATAATTTTAAGAAATTTATAAAATTCAAATTAGACTTCGTATCAGGAAATAGATTTTAATCGGTCATTGCAACCGATAAAAAAGAAAGAAAATGTAAAATATTTACGATTATTAAATATTTAGATAACATATAGATAAAAAGATTGTTTATGCGTAATATTTATCATCTAATTATTAGTTTTACGACGAATCTATTAATTAAATAAAAGTTTTCTTAAATTAAAAAATAATAAAATCATGGTCAATGACGAAACTGAAACTAATAGTATTTTTTCCAATATAATTATCTTTTAATTGAAGGGCGGAAAACTTGATGTATTAACTGAAACAAGGATATATTTATTGGGGATATTTAAATGATTTCGGAAAAAACTTGTTATCTCTCACTGACCTTCGAGATATTTACTCCATTGTATTACTTTCTCAAAAAAAAGAAAGAAAATTTAGAATTCATTATTCATATTTCAATGACGATGGATAATAAAAAATCACAGTCTTTTTTATTCACAGTTTGTTAAAGTACAGTATATGGTAATAAATTTAGCATAAATTTAATGCAACCTTGGTATTCATTTCTGTAATCTTTGTCAAAAAATAACAAAGTTTAGTGTTCTCTAAACTAAAATAAAGATTTATATCTTTTTATTAAAAGTTGGCTTTAAATAAAAAAAATTTGTATATTAATGAGCTGACTATCAGTCAAAACCGAAGATCAATCATAAGATTTGACAAGTTTGATATTTCGTATTGTGTAAACATATGTCAATACTAAATACATTTAGTGTATTAAAATATGGCCAATCAATTAATTTTTTTGTGAGCTATATTTAAGGATACCCACTGTTAGAACAATTGTTTTATTGTAGTCTAACTAATTAACTTTTTTGGGCATACATTTGAATTAAGGTAAACAGTTTGATGGCGAGTGAAATTTAAGCTTTAATGAAATTTGGAAAGGTTTGGTTAGATCTCATACAGAGTACTCTATATGTCAACTCCACACTTTGAATCCAATACTAAACTAAAACAATATTGTATTTTAAATGCCATTATTAGTTGCAGCTTTTAAAAATTAATAGTTAATATTGAGATTACCAGCGAAAGGAAAGATTATCCCACTTAAAAAGTAATTTAGAATTACTATCCTGTAAATCGAGTGGGAATTGTGTTCATAAAAAATTAACCGGAAACATAAAATTACATAAAAATTTCAATGGAATAATTTTTTAACGAACCTCTTATCTTTGTTTAACAACGAGTTAAACTTTTATAAAGTTCAATACTACGGAAGAGCGCATAATCCGTTGTGTAATACGTAATACAGTATAACCTTTTTAACAAAACAAATCAATGCAAATTAATTTGAATTAAAATTTTATTGTATGCATGATTTCGTTTGTTAAACACTTTAACCTTCAATGAAAGCTTTTTAGAATCTTTAGGTTAGAATATTCCCCATGGCGTGGCATTCTTTTAGTTTTTTTAAGTAAAAATTATTTTTATTTTTAAGTAATTTCATATTCATATTGCAGATAAAATATAATACCGGTTTATAAAATTCAATTTTTAATATAATTTATATACTGCAAAAAAATTAATAGTAATACACATTTTTAATAAATAAATAATTAGTTTATAATAAATAAATAAAAACAAAATTAATTAATTAACAATAGCGTAAGATCAATATTTGTGTCGCAAGCATTGTTAAAAATCACATAATTAAATAATAAGTTTATCATGAGTTTGGGTAATTGCATACCATTAATATGTGATTATGATTTACATTTAAAAAAAATCTGTCAAAATTATTAAATACTTATACGATAATTTAAAATTAAAGCATTGAAGTATTTAAATATTATTAACAATATTAATCAATTAACTCATAAACTTTTCAATGCTTGCAGAGATTCAATTATCTTAATAAATTAAGAATAAACATCAATTCCATTTAATGTTAAAACTAATAAAACTTAAATAAAAAATTTGTAATATCATTAAATTTGCATAACTCTAAACTCTAATTCGTATCACACATCTAATTCTATGATTATAATTATTAATTCACTAATCCTTTTTAACGTATTATCGCGCAATACTCGCGCGCGCGAGTTTGCCGAAAATGGATTAATTTTTACCCCCAAATTCACTTTACTCGTGAGGGCGAGTAAGACTTAAAATTTTAATCCGTAAAATTGCTTACTCGCGCAAAATAAATTTTTAAAAATCCAGTTATACTTTAAAACGGTTATTTTCTCAATCTATCTGTAATTTTTTACTAAAGAAAAATTTTTGCGCGAGTATAGTGAGTTAGAAAAAATTCACTATACTCGCGCGCGAGTAAGGATTATTTTTTTAGTTCCCGAAATGTCTTACTCGCGCGCGAGTATGGCGAGATAATACGTTAGTTGTTATTAATTTCAATTATTATAAAAAATATTTGATAACATTTCATAACATAACATTATAAGATTCATATAATCTGTGTTTGCGTTTTAAGCTCTTCTATGAGAAAATCTATAACGTCCGATGTTTTTGCAGTACCGCCCATATCTGGCGTATGAATTTTCGCGATATTTATAATTTTAAAAATACTGTCGCGAACTATTTTGGCGTAATTATGAAGTTCGAGATATTCTAATAGATCAGCGCTGGCATTGATCATCGCTAAAGGATTTGCAATATTTTTTCCAGCAACAGATTTACCAGTATTTCGTGTTCCCTTAAAATATACATATAATTTAAAAATATGCCAATAAATAAAAATATACAGTAACCCTGACTCACAGTCTCAAATACTGCAAATTCTTCACCATAATTACGACCAGAAGTAATGCCAGGACCGCCAACCAGACCACACGCAATATTTGTCAATATATTTCCATAGAGATTCGGCAGTAAAAGAACATCAAATTGATTTGGATTTGAAACAAGCTATAGTCATACAAATATTAGATAAAAAAACAAAATGATTGCGAGACATTAAACGAAACCTGCATCGAACAGTTGTCAATAATCATATTCTCGTATTTAAGTTGTGGATATTCTTTGGCCATATCAGTACAAATACTTAAAAACAATCCGTCAGCCAATTTCATGATATTCGCCTTATGAACACAGGTAACCTTTTTCCTGCCGTGTTTCACAGCGAAATCGAACGCATATCTAGCGATCTGTTCGGTTCGCTGCTGTGTCACTATTTTCAGACTTTCGACCACTCCTTTAACGCTTTCGTGCTCTAAACACGAATACTCTCCTTCAGTGTTTTGTCGAATTAAAACGATATCAACGCCTTCGTGTCGCGTTTTGATTCCTGGCTGCGATTGACAGTGAATCACGTTTGCAAACAGGTTTAACCGAAGCCGCAATTCCACGTTTCGAGATAAAAAGTGTTTGGAGAATTCGCGTGTTTCGATATTACCTTTAATGGCGGTTCCATTGCGTCGAATAGATGTGATCGCTTCGAACATATTCTCGGGGTTGTCGTGCAACGTATCTAAATCCACGTCTTCGAAGTCGACAGGTATTCCACCCGCTCTTTAAATGATGGATAAATATTTGGATTATTTGTTCATAAATACACAAATAATTAACGCATTACTTAAACAGTGATTTGACGTATAGCATCATTTCAGGTCCGATACCATCGCCAGGAAGCAGTGTCACCATAAATCTTCCGCCATATTTCGCTTTCGTTGGATTCGATGTCGACAAGTGTAGCGAACGATCGTTTGCGTTGTCATTGTTTTTATGCAATAATTTACCGAAACTCGACTGAAATGAGTTCAATGTTGGTATTGAAAACCGATTTTTAGTTTATCAAAACAATATCTAATTTTGAAGATTTATTTGAAGAATGCAATAAAAAAATTAAAAAATACCGCAAATCGAGTGAAAGTGACTGATGGATGAAAATAAATAAATGATGAGTTAATGCGTGATTTAACTGCTATTCGTTGCAATGATAATGACATCATTTTTAATATTAATTAAACAATAATTAATATTTAATTTTCGTCGCACTCGTGATCACTGCGCATGTCTCGCACTAACCGTGTAAGACATGAAAGTGTTTGACTATGAAAGTGCTTTTCAAGTGCTATGTGTGTTCCAAAGTTAGTTCCAATTATCAGATGTTTATTTATGCAGTTTAATTCAGTTTTTTGCAAATATTTCTAAAACCATTCTGTGATATTTTTATTTATTTATTTCATATTAAATAATAAAACTTCTATTTCTAACTGATATTCTAAAATTTAATTTTTAGAATTAAAATATATTAATAAATATGACAAATACCGGTATGATTAATTAATTAAAAAAGTAGTCGATTCAAACACGAATTATATCTAATATGAGAAGTTATTCATAGTAATGATTAGGACAAAACCGATACAACCAACAAGTTTAGACTGCATTACATTTTTTCGTAACACATCAAATGCGAACACGTTTGACACGTTTTCTCATACTGATCAGTCTGTTCGTTGTATCGCTCGTCTCCGAACTGATGAACGTGCGATTCCGTTGATTTCGTGTATAAACTGCTTCGAACAGACATTCGCAAGTTTTTCATTTTCTTGTCGTATTCTTTTTGTTTTCTCTTTCTTCGATTTCCGGAACGTTTTTCTCTTTCTTCCTCTAAATTGTGTTCCGAACCCCAAACCTCTAGCGCTCTGTCTTCCACTTGAAATCTCAAGTACAGCCTCATATCTCCTCTCGCGAACTGATGCGGATTTTTCTTAGCTATGAATTTGAGTGGCGGTTCGCGAGCGTCAAAATCGCAGTCTTTGAGCAAATACTCGCTTTTAGCCTCAGTTCGCGTAATAAGTGAGTGCTCGTCCTTCATATCCTTACAAGTGTCGCAAATTGAAACCGAAAAATGTTTGCGCAAAAACGATTTACTAAACAGTTGTTCACACTTATCGCAACTGATTTCATCGTCACTTTCGTCAATATTTTGATTCAATAATTGGTTTGAGTCGCGATCACCGCTAAACTGTTGATCATCTTCGATCAAAAAACCTCCATCTGAGTGCTTTGAGTCACTATTGTCGATCTTTTGCTTGGTTTCCAAATTATATAATTGTTGTGTCGATAAGTTTGACAATTTTTTTTGTCGAATAAGTATAGCTCTTTGACGATTTCTCTCAATTGTTGCCTTCTGTTCATCGGTTAACGCTTCCATCGCTTCAGAGGAACTCGCGTTCATCGCATTTCAATTGTGTGCGCAAAACAAATCCAAACAATTAATTGACACGTTATTTATTGTATTGTGAGTATTATCATATGATTATTGTTTTGGTTTTATTTTTAGTTTTTCGCCTTATATTGATTGACGTCTGTTTTTCTATATCTTTACTGTTTTTGTTTATGCGTTGTTTTTAATTTGTTTGCTTATCGGATGTTTTAACACATTTAAAACCAGCTTATTTTTATTTGTTTTTAACTTTAATTTTAATTTTTATAAAATTTTAAAAATTTCATTTTAAACCAAATTATTCTGACAACTAATTTAAATAATTAAATGAACAATTTTTGTGATAAAACGCAACTAAAAATCAATCGTTAAAAAATGCCATCAAATAACGATTCAGTTAATACCGATTCTGATCAAATAATGGCAGAACCAAAGAATAATATAAATGATGAGAATAGACGTGACGAAGTAGAGAGTGGTGTGGCGTCGGTGTGCGCGCCAAACATAATGAGACGAATGCGTCGCTCCAGTGGTTATTACACTCACCGTAACGTAAGCCGCGATAGCAATCAATCCAATTATTCGAAACCAGTTTCAAGATCTCAGTCATTAAGCGAACAAAATAATTACTTAATTAATGATAATGCGGAACAAACGAATCCTCAAGAGAATGCGTGTCCATTTGTTTGCGGCACTTCGAGCTCACTTTCCAAGCAGAAAATGCAGCGAAAGCTCAAATATTATTTCATGAATCCAATCGAAAAATGGAGAGCAAAGAAAAGATTTCCACTTAAGCTTTTGATCCAAATAATAAAAATAGTTTTGGTTACCTATCAGTTAGTATTATTCGGAGAAGAGATGTCTAGTTATATGAACAACGAAGGAAATATGATCGTATCGTTTCGAGAATTGTTTCTAATAAAGTGGGATCCGGTCAGAGAAGTGATGGCATATCCTCCCGCTGCCGGACCTTTCGCTGTCTATACCAAACAAGATTTTTATGATAGCGTTGATTATGCCATCAGGCAATACTCTAATATTTCTGATTTGAGTATCGGTACGTTTGGATATGCGGTGAATGCCACTCATCAGAATAATTCTGATTTACATGAACGTAACATGTCAGACATTTCTTTGTGTCGAAACAGATATTCAGAGGGTGATGCCGATCCATCCAACTATTATTATGATTATGACAATAATATTGTTGAAGAATGTATTATCATTGGTGAATTGTATAATCCTGGAGACACGCGATGGTTTACCGAATACGCTACACTAAATTATTTAAATGCTCACAATTTTTCCCTAAATTTTGACCGATTATTGAGTGTTAAGCTGATAATGCCTTTGCGTACTATTTATCTCAATTCATTAGCAAAATTTGATTCACCAAAATGTTACGACGTTAATATCACCATTTTATATGATAATACTCAACACGACGGGCAACTTTTGGTGTCACTTAACTCTAAACAATTTCGTCATAAATGTAATGGTAATTTACAAATAAGCGATGATTCAGATAGCAATCGTCTCATACGACAAATAATTAATTGGATCGTTATTGTGTTCTGTTTTGTATCGTTTCTTTTATGCGTTCGTTCAATAATTAATGGATATAAGCTCAGTCGTGAAACCGATTTGTATTTTAATAAACATTTCGAAGTGTCGCTCACATTCCAAGAAAAAATAGATTTTATTGATTTTTGGTACGTTATGATAATTATCAACGATGTGATCATATTTACGGGATCAATAATCCAAATGTTTACGGAAAATCAATTAGAAACGGTTGAAAACAATTATTACAGTACGTGTTCAATCTTACTCGGCATCGGAAATATGTTAGTTTGGGCTGGAGTTTTAAGATACCTCGGATTATTCGATAAGTACAACCTTCTTATCCTAACACTTCGTCGAGCGATACCTCATGTATTGAGGTTTATGTTGTGCACACTCATCTTATATGGGTTTGTAGTATACAATATATTTTATTTATATACCGTATTTTATATTCTATAATAATTTATTGTCCAGTGGATTCTTACTGATGGGTTGGGTTGTTCTCGGACCATATCACCTAAAATTTAGGACAATAAGCCGCACATCTGAATGTTTATTCTCTCTGATAAATGGCGACGATATGTTCGCTACGTTTTATATAACGGAATACGGCGAACGTGTCATCATTTGGTGGTTTAGCCGTTTTTATTTTTACACATTTGTTTGTTTATTTATATACGTTGTTCTAAGTCTTTTTATTGCCATTATAATGGATTCATACGAAACTATCAAAGAATATTATGAAAATGGAATTCCAGAAACAAATTTACAGGTTATTTAATTATACTTGAATTTACTCTACTAGTATAGCTAATGCTAATATTTCTTAAAATGACACAGAAATTCATAGCACAATGTACTGACGATTCCACAAGTAAGGCATATATGGAAGATAGAAACAGAACGATTGCTGATATTTTTCATTTATGTTTAAATTGCTTTCGACGCACAGATGATTCTGTTTCCTATAATACTATTTAATTAAACTGTTTTAAGTACAAATTATCTTATTCCAAATTATCTCTATTATCGTTATGGTGTTATAACTATAAGACGTATTAAATAAAATTATAATTATAACGTATTATCGTGAATTTTGGGGTAAAAATTCATCCATTTTCGCCATACTCACGCGCGCGAGTATTGCGCGATAATACTTAAATTAAATATAAAATGGCGTTTACTATTTTCTTAATTTAACTTAACTTAATTTCATCTAAATAAGATGGGCAGTGAAAAATGTTGACGATATTTTGATTGTAAACCATATAATAATTTAGGTCGTTTTAAATTTTGATCAGCAAATACGATTGACAGAAATGTGATAAACTTAGGTAAGCTTATACGGTATATGCAAATATAAATTTTATTAAATTGCTTAATGGTAATAGGAAGCTAAATAGTCACTGAAATGTACATGTTTGTGCATAAACCATCTCGCAATACTGTAACTGTTACAGTATAACTACCTAATATGTCTAATATACAGTATATATGTAGTATAAATAGTAGGTCTGGATTCTCAAAACGTTGGGTAAAAATAGTTCATTGAACTATACCAGTAAATGTGTTCACTGTTATCAAATCAAAGCGCATTTTGTATTAATGTTTAATTGCCAAATTAAGTAAATAATAATATTCAATATACAATAAAATATTTTATTTAAAACGAGAATTGAAATCAAATATTAGCTAAAATCAATAGAATATAGAGTAATAATGTGATGAATGAAAGCATACTTTAAGTGCAATAATTGAGTGACGTTTACTTCTTTCCAGACTTCTTGATACCACCGCCAGTCAACGGTCCCTTCTGTCCAGCTTTGGCCGCCATTTCCTTCAATTTCTTTTGCTCCTCGAGTTGCTTTTTCTTGAATTCTTGATCAGTTTCATCCAATTCCGATTTCTCTTTCTTTCCTTGTTTTAGTGGTTTCTTTTTGCCACCTTTTTATATGCATTTATCAAATCATTAATACTAGTACTTTAGCATTTTAAGTCATTTTTACCCTCTCTTCCCGACATTTTATCGAAATTTTAAAGCGATTGATTCAATTAATCTTAATTGTTTCAAGAGAATGTTAATTTGCTAACAAATACTGTAATAATAGTTGAATGTTAAATATTTTAAGTAATAATCACGAGTCACTATAAAAAATAACTGATTTCACACATAATTGACGCTTTGATATTTTGGACGTTAAAAATAAATTTAAATGTTTAAGAGTTGATTTGTTGAAATTTTTATTATTTAAAAGCCTTGTATATAATTAAAGTGATAAATTTTGTTTATATTTTAATAAATTATTTCTAATTAATTAAATTAATTTTTAATTAATTAGTTTATGGTTTAAACAATAATGCACGTAATTATTGTATTGAATTTTGTAACTAAAACTTTTCAGATTTAATTGGTAATTTAAATAATCATTAATGTAATTAACCACAAATATGTCAAACATTAGCAGATATCGATCGATACGCGAAACACAGCCATATATTTATGCCGACATTCAATTGTAAGTTTTTATGTTTCGTACAAACTCAATATTTTAGCAAATTTTTTAAACGTTAAATTAAATTAATTGACAGGGAATTTGAAACACAGCACATAAATCACGATATAAATGTTAGAGAATTTAAATTGATATTAATGAGTTCATTGCAGTCACTATTTGGTGATTTTGGATGTTCCATACCTATTGATGTGATTAAGTATAGACAATCGGATTGTCGAGCATTTATTAGAACTAATTCTAAGTATTATTATTTTTACTCTTATCAAGTATTTTCAATTTAATAATTATTTTTTTGTCTTACAGAGATTTGGTATTAGTAAGAAATGCTTTAATAATGTTACATAAATGGAAGGAAAATATTTGCTGTTTTCATATTTTTAAGGTTACTGAAAAAAATTGTTTGATTTTTTTTGCAATCTATTAATAATATAGTTTTTGTGATTTATAAACAGATATGTCATTCACTATCATCGCTAACAATCGAATCATTAAATCAAACGCATCTAATCATTGAATAATTAATTTTTTAGATGTTTAACGAATCTCTTAATAACGAAAATATATTTTCTATTGCAATGTAACTCGAAATTAAACATATATAATAAATATTAAAGATTTAATTGTTTTACTTACCGTAAGTGTGTAAATGAAATTAGTATTTATATGATTATGGTTTTATATTATTAGATATAAGAATTTATTTATTCGGAAATTTTTTTGTTCTTATTATGTCACATTCGATTCATTTTTTAAAAGTTGAGATTACATATAGTGATCCACATTTTAACGGTTTACTTTTTAAACTTGTTTTCCATAAGCTTTGAAAAAAAATTCGATATGAAGTGTATTTCAAAAATAATTTTCATTGAATTTATAAAATTTTCTCAATTGATAATTTTTTATAATTGAAATTTGATAAAGTATTTATATTTTATAACTAATTATCAAATTTTAAAGAATACTTTAAAAGTTAACTGAGTTATCTAACTTAATCGGTCGAAGGAGTTAACTCCAGTTAATATTTAGTTAAAGTTATAGACATAAACAAATATTGTTCAGTGACTAATATTCACCAGATTTTAAATCAATATTAAAATTATTATTTATTAAATATTTTAAACTTATGTCATTAAATGTTTAAGTTTAGTTAGTTTTTGAAATCCATTTATTTTTTGAACAAAACCCAAAAAATTATAGATTAATTCGATGAGTATTTAAATCTTCTGAAATAATATCAACTTTTATTTTATAAAATTGAAAAAAATTGTTGTTTTAAGTCAAAGTATATAAAATATTTGACAAAGATAACTAATTTTCCGTGCTTTAGTTATTAATCAAATATTCGGATCTTAATGAATTTTAGCAATAAATAAACGCGATGGAAAAGTAGGTGAGAGTAGAGTTAGAAATTGCAACTCCAGCTCCAATGGAATGGTATTGGAAAAAAGTGACTGGAGTGGGAGTTAAAATTGAAATTTTGATTGGGAATGGAGTGGAGTTGGTTTGACTTTAAGAAATTTTAGTGGAGTTTGGTTAGAGCTGAAAATTTTTTTATTGGAGTTGGGTAAAGTTGGTGGGTAAAAATGCTTATGGAATGGAAAATAACTATATTTTCCATAAATAATTTCCATAATTTACAAAATTTAAGGATATGTAAATATTTCAAAAAAGACAAAATTACGGTAAGGTGTTTTACGGTAAGGGTTGATGTATTTTATAAAATATAAATTTTGAAGGTGGATTGGAGTTGGATAAAAATCTGATGAAGCTAATTGGAGTTGGAGTGCAAAATTTATTTTTTATGGAGTTGGAGTGGAGTTGGAAACAGATTTAGATTTTTAATGGAATTGTTATAGAGTTGGATGTTGGAGTAAAATTTTTTCACAATTTCTAACTCTAGATGAGAGCATAATTTTAAATATCTCAGATCTTTACACTGAAAAATGCTGACCAATGCAAACTAAATTTAGACGAGAATCGATTTAAATGGATTGCATTAGACGTGATTTCAAATATTGTGTGATTGATGTGATTCGACGCAAATTTAATTGTGACCCGAATTCGTTAACAGCTTAAATTTGAAGGCTTTAAAGTTCTTGATATTTTGTAATCAAATAATTAAATGTTAAAAGATTCTTGAAATATTATGACATCATAAGCGCTAACTCTAACAAAACTCGAGCTGCAAAGCTTGAGTTGAATTGCATCACTATATTACCGTATAATACGTATGTTTACAGTATTTTAGTGACCCTGTATTACAATCTGTTTTAAATATATTTTCAAATAATTAATTACTGATTTTTACTACTATATAGTTGATATCATTTTTTTACAAAAATGGTTATTAAATCGCGACAAGAAATTGATTTCAAACGATTATTAAGAAAGTGTGAACTAATGGCTTCACAGAGACACGAAAATATTAATGATTGGAGACTTAAAGAGGTTAACATTTTACATATTCTGTATATATCTATTATTTTATTATTTGTAGTGATTGAACATTAAATATATTTACTATTATAGTTTGTTCATTCGCTCGAAGACAGACTGAACGAACTGCAAACACTCAATGTTTTGTATGTCTCGCACATTACTCTTATTATTAATTAATAGTCTATTAATACTTATTTGATGTGTCAGTGATTTGGATCAAAACGAGTTCACAATTTACGGCAAAAAAGTAGCATTTCTTAAGGGTGTGATTGAAGCCGATTGTCTGAGCTCACCATCTCATCGATTGATCGCAACCGAAATACTTTCGCCGATTTCTAACAGTCAAACCAAAACCATTCAAATCGACAAAACAAAAGAAATCCATTTGAATACACTCACCAAATACGAGAACGACGTTAGAGATGAACTCTTTGACAGTAATATTAGAAAAAGGGATAACAAACAGAATGGTGTGATTAACGATGATTTTGACGCTATCATCAAATATCACCACTCAATGCAGGAACGCGTTGCCGATGAGATGCTAGAATTGGCGAGAAGTTTGAAACAAAACTGTACGCTTAGTAATCAGATAATCAAAAAAGACACTGAGGTATAGTGAGTGACAACACAACTATCGATTTTCGTTTAATTAGTTTTTTCTTTTTTCTTTAGATACTCGAACGCACCTCACAGTTCGCTGAAAATAATTTCGATAATCTTCGACAAAATACTAACAAAATCGAAAACTTTGTTAGGCGTTCGTGTCATTACTGGTTATGGATTATGTTAGCTATTGTTTCGTTCACTTTCTTATGGATTGTTATGTTTATTAAAATGTTCCCTAAAAAGCATTACAGTTAGTTTTATATCAATATTTATATTCAAAAGTTTTTATTCAATTAAAAAGTTGTTTAACAATTTAACTAAATATCAAAAGTTTTATTTTATAACCATATTATTGTATTTTTAAGTTTTAAAACTAAATTATTATTTGAACTTAATAGTTAGTATTATTTATATAATTATTTAGACAAACAATATGAAACAACAAAAAAATAAGCGTGGAGGTGCCGGGGGTCGAACCCGGGGCCTTTCACATGCGAAGCGAACGCTCTACCACTGAGCTACACCCCCACTATCTTATTGAATCATAGTTTAAATGTAATACACAATTAAATGTAAAGATAAAGGAACGTAATTTTTGGATCAATGATAGTTGTATTGTTGATGACTTAATATGGCGTTTATAGTGATTTAGTGAATAGTAATGCTTGTATTGAATATGCATATGTGACACATTGTTTGTGACACGAATACAATCAAACTAAACATTACTGTTGTTATTATCGTTAATTAAGTGTGAAGAGTGTTACGGTCATCACAGAGGAGTTGTGCTCAAACAATAGTTTTAGTTGAATATAATGCCAAGATATGACGACAGCCCATCCGGACATCGATCTGGAGGTCACTCACCGATGGATCGGAGAAATGAGCGCAGAATTAAGTCACCGCTGAATGACAGACGAAGACGCGACTCACCGCTACCTTCGATGCGAAACATGGGTTCGCGCGATAATTACGATGACTATCGAGTGAAAGAACACTCTTCACATCACAGGAGCAATGACTCTAATAGTTCTTCGATGCCCTACAAGATTCTGTGCGTCTCAAACATTAGTAATAAGTTTAGCGATAACGCAGTTCGCGAGACACTAACGCGAGAGTTTCAACGTTTCGGTGAACCAAACGTGAAATTGGTTTACGACGACAACACGCGTCTCGCATACATCTATTTCCGCAATTACGAGGACGCCAGGGATGCGCGACACGCAAAGTCGAGGCTCGTTCTCTTCGACAAAACTATTATCATTGATCCCATGTACGAACGATCGATGCAAATGAACAGAAGACGTTCGTTATCACCAGATTATCAGAGAGGTTCGCTGAGAGGTGGAGGGGCTGGTGGTCCGCCGTCGCCTCCCATGCAGAGACGACCGCCGCCTCCACCCATAAGAAACCATATGAACGATAAAATGTATATGCAGGTACTGTCATAACTTACTATTACTATTCTATTATTTAATTTCACGCAGTGAAGTAAAACGAGATGTTGTCATTATACGGTAATTAGATTATTGTACACTAGACATTTTATCTCATTTCGTTTAGGACTATGTTTTGATTTTCATTTGTGATTTGTTTTTAATACAGAACTTGTAAACTTTGTTTTCGACAAATATGTTATTTTTTTGTTTTACACTTAAAAAACTTTTCTTTTTATATATGAATTTCGAAAGATTTCTCTTGTTTTATAAATGTAAACCGAATCAAAAAATTTTTTTGTAAAACTTTTGTTTTGTAAAAGAATTTAGAATGTGAGGTCATTTAAATATATTGTATACGTTAATATAAATTTGAATGAAAACTTCAAAATTTTTAATCAATGAAGTATTTGAAACTAAAATCTTAGAATAATTCCAAACATTAGGTTTATTTGAAAATCAATGTTAGAATACGAGTTATTTCTAAAATTGAATTAAGACTTGCGACTAATTATTCTGAACGCGATCACTCGATCTTTAGAACATAATTAATTCAACTTAGTTTTCGAAGCAACAGATGTTGAATTATCAATCCTTTTAGTATTTAGAATAGATGATGATTACATTTTAAGTATTTAATTATTTGAAAAATTTACTTGTTGTTAATAGCCATCACATCGAGAAAATTATAGAGATATGCACAATATGAGAGGTGATTATCACCACTCTGGTGGTGGAGGAGGAGGTGGTGGCGGTGGTGGTGGTAGCGGTAACCGTCAACAACACCGCGAATCGAAAAAAGAAAAATTTCCAAATTATTTGCATCACATACCGCCAGAAGAGGACGATAAAGCAACGCGTACTCTATTTATAGGAAATTTAGAGGTAACTATTACTGACGCGGATTTAAGGCGAATATTTGAGCGCTACGGCGTTGTGGAAGACATTGATGTGAAAAGGCCACCACCAGGACAGGGCAATGCTTACGCGTTTATTAAGTTTTTGAATTTAGATATGGCTCATCGAGCGAAAGTAGAAATGTCGGGACAATATATTGGAAAGTTTCAGTGCAAAATTGGATACGGGAAAGCGACACCAACTACCAGAATATGGGTGGGAGGGTTGGGACCGTGGACTTCGCTCTCGCATCTCGAGAGAGAATTTGATCGATTTGGTGCTATTAGGAAAATTGATTTCGTTAAGGGAGATAATCACGCATACATTCAATACGACACTATCGATGCGGCACAAGCCGCGTGTCAAGAGATGCGTGGCTTTCCATTGGGCGGACACGACAAGCGCCTCCGCGTTGACTTTGCAGATCCGGGTCCATATTCATTCATCGCTTCGCCCCGAAATAATGCTGGAGCAGCTGGTGGTGACCAGTACGCGGCAGCGCCGCAAAGGCGTACTGAGGGCGAGGAGTGGCCAGCAAATGCTCACGCATCTAAATTCCCCGGAAATAACGCCGAATTTAATGAATTTGATCGCAACGCATCTCAGCCCAAATCTCGCGAGTTTGGTGACGAAGCGCGCAGAGCAAGAGGCGATTATCAGCAATACAGCGGTAATAACGCTAATTGGGATCAACAATTGTGGCCCGAAGGTGGTCCGTATTCGCCAACATCTGATCGAAGAGTGAGGCGTCCGCGAACGCCTGATGGAGAGCCTGACCGTAAAAGAGCTCGAAGACCGAGTGTGTCACCAAACGCTGGCGAAGACCGAAACGCGTTGAGTTCTCCGCGCCGTTCGAGAGGCGGTGATTCGCTCGATGCAAATGAAACAAATGGAAAAGACGAGAATCCAAAAATGAGTATTAATGAAAATGTGTCTTCTGTGCAGGAATTAGTAAAATGTTGTCCATCTGCATGGACTGGTGGATTAATATTAAAAAATTCTGCATTTCCCGCTCGAATGCTATATTGCAGCGGAGATCTACAACTTGTTGATCTACTTATGAAAGATTCAAACTCGGATCAGTCTTTGCTTCGTATTACGCAACGCTTACGTCTCGATAAAGCGAAAACTGATGACGTGTCTCGAAGAATGAATATGGCGGGCTCTTCAGGTTATTGCATGTTATTGACCACACAAGGAAGTGCCACAATGCAACTCACAGCGAGCCATACCAGTGAAGATGGCAGTGCTATACAACAGCGTCCACTTAGAAATTTGGTTACATATTTAAAACAAAAAGATGCCGCTGGTGTGGTGTCTGTCGCCAAAGATGGCAAAGAATTAGGTGGAGTTCTTTACGCATTTCCTCCGTGTCAGTATGCCATGGAATTGTTACATCGTGTCGCTCCTAATTTATCAGCGGATACAACAACTAAAGAAGATTATCTTGTTGTGGTTGTTGTACGAAATTTGTAATTTAATTTTTGGTGATCCTATATTGTGCTCTTAGTTTCTCGAATCATTTATTGTTTGTCGTTAACTTTGATCGTATGCTTAATTTGCAACTTAAATTTTATTGTAATCCTGATTTATTTTTTTCACTGATCGACTTTGAATCATTAATCATTTAATGCAAATTATGATTACTTTTCTGTTTATTGCGTTATTATTGTTTCCTTATATCATTCTATTTAGACATAACTTATATTCAACTAAAATTTAGTTTATATTCGTCAAAACATAAGTGTCGTTATAAAATCAAAAACAAGACCAAGTTTTGAGTCTTAACAAAATTAGCTCTTCTGTTGTAGTGTTATAAATATTCGATCAAATTTGTTGGATTATTATAAAAATACTCAAAATGTGGTTTTAGTGAATTGTGTGCACGCATTTAACGTTTAACTAATTGTACAGTTAATTATGAATATATCTTTAAAGGTATTTGTAATGTTTTAAATGCTTTTGTGGCTAAAAGTTTATTTGTGCTCAAAACTAAGTTTGGTGAATGACGAAAACATTGTAATTAATTTAATTTAATTTTTCATATCGATATTATTGTTTGATTGATATTATTAATAATTAACTATAAAACATCGACTCTAAACAAATAGCACAATATAAACAAAATTAGTGTTTTTAGTGTATGTTTAAACAATTTAAACAATTATTATTGATAGGAAGTATTCCATAACATAACTGCAATTCATTAATATTATTATTATGTTAGAATTTTTATAATCACTATTTTTGTCACTTCTATATATTTTGTGTACATTTAAGTTACGAATATTAATTGTGTTAGTTATATATGAGTTATAAGATTATATACCTTATATATCTTTATATATGTCACAATGTTTGTTGAAGAATCACACTGTGTAATGAAAATAGTTTGAATGATGCAGTCTAACCATCAGTTTGAGTGAAGACCGGATCCATCAAAACGTGTGCAGTTATTTTGGACTAACCATAATAAAAATGTTATGTAGTGGTGGTGGTATGTGGTGATGATTGTGGTGGTGGCGGTGAAAGTGTGCTTCAACTGCATCGCTCTATAATGAACATTATTAACTGAAGAACTGTTACAGTGTCACAGTGATCGTGTGATCGTAGTGTGTTTTGCGAGCATATATAAAGCTATTATTATCTTTATATATTTCCATATTTAAGTGCTTTTTGTCATTTTCATTAAAAATATTGTGTCTAATTTGGTGAAGCGTTAAATTAATCTATCATTCATTTACATACACATAATTCATATGTAATAAATTTCATCACAATTTATGAGCAAAATTGGTTTGTGATTTTTGTGTACAAATTATGTTTGATTTGATGCCGTGAAACGTGATTTGCCATATTTTATTTAAATTATACAATTTTATTGGTCCTCTAATCGTTTGGTCGTTTTTTTCATATGCTTTTAATTGCCCTCAATTAAACATCTTTACGTGCTTTTTTTAATCACAGGAAAAGTGATAAAATATTGTGATAATATATTATATATTTTCAGATAATATAATTGTTTAATGCGCTTATTTGGCAATTTCAAGTAATTAGTAAAAATTAATAGTCTTAAATGTCTACAATTCTGTGATAGTGTGTGCCTTAAGGTGTATTACAATTGTTTTAATGAATTACTCATTACTCGTCGTTATTAATACTAATCTAAAAATGCAAATAATGATTATATTAGACAAAAAAATTATAGGAATTTTATTTTATCTCAATTAAGAGAAGTCGGGATTAAAATGGATTAATTTGCATGATTATATATTTTTGCAATTATGACAACTTTTATGTGTGATAAGTTCAAAATAACTTTAAGGTACAAGTTTAAGCTCTCTTCAGCATAAGTTAAGTACATTTTAATTAGCTTTAAAGTTTAAGTTTAAAAATACTCCAGTTTTGTGCTCTCATTTTTTAATCAGTTTTATTCGAGCAATTAATTGTTTTGTTTTTAATTTGAATATCATCTAAAAATAGGGCAATTTTCAAACATTACACATCACACTCATTTTTCAGTTAATCATTTATACTGTGAAATTCGTTTGTTAACAGTATAAAAATGGTTCATTTTAACCTTGTATTGTTAGAGTATAATATCATTATAGTTGAAGAAAGTGATGATAAAATAGTGTTATTTAGTCATCATATTCTCGGACTACTAATGCAAACTCATTTATTTGTATTGGTAAACAGTTTGTTTTGTGAAACTAAACAGTTTTTTTCGTGATTTGAAATTACTTTTTAATGTTAGTGTAGATAACATTACAATGCAAACATCAATAGGAATATGTTTTTTGGATTCGAGGAGAAGGTGGTAAGTAAAAGGTAAGTGCAATTTACTGCTTTTTAACTAAAAATTTTAATTAATATAGTTTTTCAAAAAATCAAGAGAATAGAGAATACTTTAAAAATATTTCTACGATTCCCCTTGTATGAACCTGTGATATTTATTTTTCACTGTCGTTGTGTGTGTGAGAAAGAAAGAACGGTAGATTACATGGTTTAATTGTCAGTTTGATAGCTTATATATTTTGAAAAAACACAATAGAATGGGTCAATTAAAATACAAAAAATTTTATTTTAATATATTTTTTTTACATTTGTCACTAAAAATTAGGTTTATATGATCAAAATGTTGGGTTTAATTAACTTTTAATGGGTCGTCAGTTATATCTATTCTCTCCCATATTTGTATATAAGCCTCAGATAAGGTAATCATTTGTGGTAATATTTCATTGACGTGAAGATCTTGTACTTCAAACCATTTTCCCGAACCCTAATAAATAAAATAAATAAGTAAAATAATGGAATGGTTTGAGTATTTGGTTGTTTGTGTAATACTCACTCTGTGTAAGACATGCATACGATACGTTCCTTTACCAGATTCAGGTTCACCATCGTGTACAACATTCGCTATCAGATCGTATACGCATTTTTGCGTCGCTCTCAACTCAGGCGCTAATAATTCAGTGAGATCTACATTCTTGATCGCAAAGTTAACAATTGTAGGATTCTTTTCGAGGTAAAATGTATTTCTTGTGAAGCGTTTTATGTAAAGAATGAGATACTTAGGAAAATGCGTGATTTCGAACCTCTTCATAGTCGAGTCTTTGTACGTTTTATACTCTTTTTCTGTGACGCAATTAAACTTTGATAGTATAGTATATAGAGGTACTTGAGGTATGATATTTTCTAACATCTCATCTCTAAAAAGTGGTGGTGGAGGCAAATCTAGAGTTAAATAAAGAAAGTTATTTTCTTCGCATTTCTCCTTATATTCGTCGTTCAACATTAGTTGAAGCTTCTCATCAATAGTTTTATCAATTGGTATCATTTTGCGAGTATAAACTCTCATTCGACCACGAAATGTCGAACTAATCACAGATTCGTCATTTTTTACGCTTAAAGCCATATGAAGGGTGTTTAGAAACCAACTTAGAAATACAATTGGATCACCTGTCAAAAATAAATTAAAATATATGTACATTTTTAATTAAATTTACGTGAAATGTATTCAATAAATTTTTAAATGGATTAAAGTTGTAATAAATAAATAACCTTGTTTGGTAATTTGAAACTTTTTCTTCGAGCAAAGCACAACAGACTGAAGCATTTCGTGCGGCGAAACGTGTGCTTTGAAATTGGATTGATTCCATAGTTTGCGCAATAGTTCGCCAAATCGTTGCACCAATAGATAAGTATTACTGGTTGTCGGACGACGTTTAATGGCGCTATAGTTTTCCTCATTCAAGAAATAACTTCTAAGGGGCGGGACGTGTGATAATGACTGAAGAATAACGTTGCAGTAATCATTGGCTTTGATGTTATTCATGCCCACAATTCCCGGCAAATAAGCGGTTCCATCAAAAGCTATCGAGTACTTGTCGCTTAAGTCGAAATTTTGAATTTGTTGCTCAGTGAAAGTGGGCTTTAATACGTATGTTATGTCGTCCAGCGATGAGTCGATTATTTCATAATTGTCGGGAAGACAGTAGAACTTTAATGAATGCAAATTGAGGAATACGTGGTGTCGTACTGACACCGAATGGATGTAAGCGTGAGTTCCGATACCACGACCTAAAATATAATAGTAAATATTATAGTTGGGCTATATTTCGGTTTTTACTGAGGAAATTTATTGCGCTGCTATATTCTTATGGCACTGTCATTACAATTCATTTGAATTTGATATTTTAATATTTTTATGGCAAATTTATACCAAACTGATAATATATTAAATAAAATTGTAATATCTATTGTATTTATAAAAGTTTGTGTTTAAATATTTTGAGAGAAAGTTTCTAAAGATTGTTGTCCTAACTTTGGTAAATATTAATATGAACTACTCATCAATTTATTGAATATAAATTTGATAATCGATACCTTGAAAGTATTTGCCGCAAACCAGACACGCGTATACATTAATCTTGGAGAGCGAAACCGAACATAACTTTTCGAAATCGAAGTCTAATAAACCTCTATTAATAGTGTCTAAATATGGACACAAACGCGAACGACTGTCACCATTAGAGCCAAATTCGTTACCAGTTTTCGCCAAACTACCACTTCTGTCTTCAGTGAGCTCTTCATTCTCTGAATCGCTTTCGTAATCAATTATTTTACGTTTTGCCGATTGTTTGGTGTTAGAACTCATATTACAGTAATTGTTTATCAACAAAACACGTTGTGATAAATGTAAAACATAATACGGTATGACTTAATGTGTGACAACACTATTTATATGCGATACGCATGCGTAACCATATGTCATTATATATTAGTCTATCATAATATATGCGCATTTCCACTAAATTTAAATTGAATAAGTTTTATGCCTTAAAATGCATAAAATGAGTTGTGGCATAACGATTAGTTATGTAATTCCGTATAATGCATGTGTAAATGGTTTTAGCAAATAATTAAAACAAATTATTATATTTATTCATCAGTTTATTATTAAAATTGACATTTAAAATTTACGAATATTAAAACAATTACTCATTGATCGCTAACATTCATAAAATTAAAATTTAAATAAACATATGTTTAACATATAATCATTTAGAAATCAACTAATTATTAACAATTACGTTCAAACGTTTCTTTTATATTTACGCAATTAGTTTACATTACATAACATAACATAATAAAACATTATTTAATTTTTTATGGGTTTAAACCATCCAATATAAGCACTTCGTGTCCAATTGGCAGACACACTGTGGATATTAAACACTAGAAAAACTGAACAAAATTTTCATTTTGTTAAAATTCTGTATATGTATTGATAACAGAGATATACATTTTTGGACTAAAAATGGTGGGTTAGCTCTCATTAAGTGAGTGACACTTCAAAGTTAAGCGCATTCCACTTTGAAAGGACTTCCAGGAATATTATCGTCGCCCCATTTAACGATTATTATATAATCTCCTTTCTCTCGACACTGATACGACACATTGTATTGATTTCTGCCCTGATGTTTGATCTGCACCTCATCACACGGACCTTTTGGACCATAAAGTGCCACAAATAAAAGATTATTGCCTATAGTATAATAAAATAATTATTATTTCATATATTTTTAATTTTTAGTTAAATAGTTACCAGCATTGACTGCATTAACAGTGAATTGATTTTGTCTGTTAAGTATGGCTTTCTTCAAACCCATTCCTTTACACTCCACTTTCGTTGCATCAGATCTAAATTTTGGTAATTGGTCTGCTTTTTGTGACGATTGTTTGGTTACCGTTTCGACCACAACCGATGCTGTTTCGAGTTCTGATATATCCGCTATACTTTTAGTTCCTATAAATATAAGTAACATAATTCACTTTTATAACCTAAAAACTATATCTAACCATTAGTGATGGGAAAAAGCTCAGCTTGAGCTTAAGCTAGCTTAAGCTGAGCTGAGCTAGAAGCTCGATTTTTCGATTCTCAAAGCTTAAAGCTCGGCGTTTATTGAGCTTGAGCCTCACAAGCTAAAGCTCAAGCTCCACGCCTTGAGCTTAAATTTAATCATAATAATGAAAACTAGTAATTTCAAATACATATATTTAGTAAGTATAGCAAAATTACTTAATAATATGTGAGAAAAAAATTTGTTTTTTGAGAATTAAAGTAATATAAAATAAAATTTTTACAATAAAACACCAAAAATTAAATTAACCATATGAAAATGATTGCATCATAAGCTCCAAGCTCAAGCTCAAGCTCAAGCTCGAAGCATTTTTAATAAGCTCAAGCTCAATCTTATTTAAATTTCAGAAGCTCAAGCTTAAGTTATTTAATTTTTGAGCTTATTCCCATCACTACTACCCATTCAACACATACAGACGAACGAACAAACTCGTCGAATCTATAAACTCAGTTAAGATCTATACTCTATAACAATAGGGAAATAAAAGATTTTATTGTTTCATACCCACACATCTAACTTTGAAAGGACTGCCAACGATATGATAACCATTGTATTTTATAGTAATAAAGTATTCGCCAGGAGCTAGAGGTGTATATCTCACTTTATAGCCTTCTTCCACTTCAGTGCAGTCCATCGATACCTTCGATGGTCCATCAATAGTGACCGCTAAGCTTCCATGTCCAGCATTACAGGTATCAATAATAAAGTCAGACTTGACGCCAGAACGCGCCTCTTTGATACCATTGCCGTATATTTGAACAGCTGCCGGATCGGCGTCATCTTTGCCAACACGTAATGAAAATGGACTTTCGGGTATATGCACGCCATTGAATCGTATATGAATACGATGAACGCCATTCTCTCGCGGCACAAATCTTAGCGCCCATTGGTCTTCATCGATTGGGCTGATAAAGCAGTCATCCTCAGAACCGCTTGGAGCGATTACTTTTCCATCAATGTTACCGCGAGCGGTATTTAAGTTTATAGTGAAAGTGACCGGTTTATTCACTTGAAGAAAATTTTCAGGAGGAATGGCTCCGAGCTCTATCTTCTTGGCGTCGCCAACGGCTTGCATTATATACACTCTGTAGGGACTATCGGGTATGTGTTGATCATTGAATTTAATGCCAACCCTGTACTCTCCAGCTTCGCTCACGTTATAAGCAACATAACACGAGCCATCTTTACGATCTTTGAAATCAATATCAGCTTTACTCGGACCCTCCACTGATATCGCCAAACTTCCCGCACCTGCTTCTCGTGTCCACACATTAAACTCGCCTATCAATCAAAACTTTATATTATTTTTTTAAAAAATAATTATGATTTGAGGAATTACATGAGTCGGCAACAGTTCCCCTCTCAAGACCGGGTCCTCCAGCGTGAACGCGATGCGCGCCATAGTCATGCAGCGGTCCAACAGTGAATTGGAACGGAGAGCCTGGTATGTGAATGTCTTTGTAGCGAACACTAACCGTATAAACGCCAACTTCTTTGGGAATGAAGTGAACGGCATAAAGACAGTCATCTAAATCCATAATCTCTGCGTCATCCACTTCACCAGAAGGTGATTGCACTTTGGCCGCCATATCGAAAGCGCACGTTCCTGGCATTTTGAATGCTTTTTACAAAAAATTTGTAATTTTAATTAAAGTTTTAGTAAATGATAAGTTTGCGAAAGTTATACTTAATTTGCATTCAGATCCAACATCCGTCACTGGAAGAGCGTCTCTCTGTTTTTTTAAATTTTCACGCTGAATGTTAGAACCAGTTCCACTCACTTTTACGGTGAAAGGACTTCCTGGTACGTGATGATCAGCAAATTTCAAATTAATTATATAAAATCCAGGCTCAGTTGGTTTGTAGGTCACAATAAGTATTCCGTCGGGCGTATCCTTACACTGAATATCTGCTTTACTCGGACCTTCTATTGATAAACTAAGACCACCATAACCTGCTTCTTTTGTGTCCACAATTATCTCATTATCGATTTGCGTTTTTCCCTCTTTCAGTGCTTTTCCGGAAACTTTCACATTAGACGCGTCACCAATTTCTCGTTCGAGAACATTTATTTTAAATGGACTGCCAGTGATGTGATTTCCCATCTTTTTAACATTAACTAAATGTTCGCCACACTCTCTAGGAGTAAAAGAAATGCCCAAATGGCCGTTTGGCAGCTTTTTCAGGAAACATGGCTCTTCGAGTCCAGACGGTGCGATAATACTCGCATTTAAAATCTTTACATCTTTTTCCTGCACCTTAAGAGATACTTCGCTAGAATGTCCAACTGATATTTGGTTTCTTTTTCTTCCTTCTCCAGTTATTTTAGTAACGAAAGGACTTCCTTTAATGTCTTTATTTCCGAATTTGACCGAAATTTTATACTCTCCCGGTGCTGGAGGTACAAACGTTACTCCGACTGTGCCATCTTTGTTATCCTGACAACTGATCTCCGCTTTAGCAGGTCCCTCCACTGCAACTTGAAGACTGCCAGCACCCGCTCCTTTCGTATAAACGGTAAAACTGCACGCATCGCCAGCTATGCCACGAGTTAGCGCGGGTCCAAATGCTGTCACATATCCCTGATTAGTGGAGTCCACATAGAATTTATACGGACTGCCTTGAATGTGTTCGTTATTATATTTAACTTGTAACTCATAATTGCCTTCCATTTTCGGATCATATTTAATACTGATAGTTCCATCGTGATTGTCTATAACTGTCGGTCTCTCAGTTTCGCCAGAAGGCATTTTTACAATTGCATATAATCTATAAGGTATTAATGTTACGGATACGGGAATATTGCTTAACTCAAAACTTTTATATCTGCCGGCAAAAGTTTTGACACTTGTCTCTTCTTGTCTTATGATTGTGGTCTTATACGGAATATCTTCAGTTACAGCCTGTAATAGGAAATTTTGTAACAGGTTTGTTGACATTTGTTTACCTCATAAACCTATTATTAACGCATTAAATACTGAAAGTTGAAAATAAAGTTTGCAATTCGCTATTAAGTGAAACTTATATTTTGAGATTTCATAAGAAAGTAATAATTTAAAGAATAAGTTGTATTTTGAAGGATAGAGATCTAAATCAAACTTTTTATTAAGCAATTGTAAACAACAATCATCACACACTACGTTTGTTGCTTCTAATATAAGCAGGTAAAGATGCCCAACACTTGATTTCAGATCGAATATCACCGATAAAAGTTGGATAGTGAATGATGTGGAGAAATCTTTAAATTTTCAAGCAAAAAATATTTTCCATTTGCAATTTTCGGTTGGAGTATGGACTACACTGGGATATTCCCGCTTAAAAAGATGCACCTGAGGTTCTATAGCTTACTGAGAACTTATTTAGTTTACTTTAAACTAGTTTACTTTGGTCTCTAGTCTCTAATGTGTGAATGATATAAATGTCAAATTTTAAATGCACGCCTTTGATAGTGAAAAAAACAAGAAATTAATGGATTAAAAAGTTAAAACCTATTGATGTTAATTTTATTCGCAATAAAAGTAATTCCCACGCACACATCAAAGTGTCAATTACTTAAATAACACGTAGGAGTGGAGCGCAACAACTGTTGAAATAATGCTACTGAAGATAGAGTTTTGATAAGATGAAAATTAGAGAAAATTACATCACTTTAATTCCAAAGATTAATTAATTAAGAGCTTTTGAATTTATTAGCTCTAATCAAATAAACCCACGTAAACGTTAAATTGTTAAACAGATATCTTATTAAAAATGAAAATGATATATAAATAAATAATGTTAAGGACCTTCTTATAAGACATAACAGTGGTGCTCGTAGATATCGGTGGAGTCGGACAAACTTCCTTTGGCATAGGAATGGCAATCAATTTTTCAAAAGGTTTACCAACTTTTCGTGATAGTTCTGTCCGATATCTAAATTCATATTTAGCGCCAACATCTTCATCGCTCTCGCAATGAACCTCTTCAGAACCGGCAGGCGATGGCGGAGGAGATGGTGGACGAGATGTCGATGAAAACAAAACAGTTTTTTGATATCTTTTAATAGGCATTACCAAAAAAATAAAATTAAAAAAGCAACAACAGTTAAAAACAACAAATAAAGATATAACTTTTTAGACCGAAATTTGTTAAATAAATGAATGAAACCGTTATAAACTCGTACTTAATAAAGTTGTTGATCTCCGTTAAAATTAATGCGAAATCATGGAAAAATAGCAGATACAACGCATGCCTTTGTTTGAAAATTCTGTTACTTCTGGATTCCAAACATAAGTTAAAAACAGGAAAACAATGAAAGTTTGTCATCATTGTAAATAAGTGTCGCTTAAATTTTTGCGCGAACACACACATAATCTCATAAATATTTCAAAAGTGTAAACGTATGAACCAGTACTCAATAAATGCATTTATAAAAGTGGTGAACATTTGGGGCATTGTTTAAATCAAATCAATTCTAAGTTATTAAATTTAATATATTACTGGGCCACAAACTACGTATTCATTTCAAAATTCTTTTTAATTTTTTGAAGCCGATTAACTCATTTTAACTAATTTTCCAATGATATCAAAACACGGTAATATAATATTTTTAAGTTCAAAAACTAGTCTAAAATTAAACTCCCAGACTTTATTTGTTTTATAAGAAATTTCACAGATTAAAAATGAATAAAATGCAGGATAAAAATAATATTTAAATACATAATACAATTATCTATCATTTACTTCAAAATAAAGGAATATAAGAATTACTATAATTTGTAATAAATAAAGAGCGGATTTTCGCATAAAAACATAAAAGAATAAAAAGAATAAATTGAGGAAAATTAGATAAAAGAATATGCTTTTATTCTTTGGCATATTTATAGTAT
>JAQIVF010000101.1:0-36377 GCA_034698365.1 Steganacarus magnus
AAAAAATGTTAACTAAATCGGAAAACTATTTTCCCTGATTAAAACCACTTAAAATGAATTAATTACCCACATTTAATAATAGAAACATTTATCTTTTATTAGCTATAAATAAAGAAAATATCTTTAAAGAAAAATCCTGATCTAATTATTATTGAATGTATTACATTGTTTCGAATATGAAAATATAATGACGTGACTTGCGATTGAATGTAGTCATTAGTCATCAAAATCTGTCTTTGCTTTTTAATATAAAAATAGTGTCTGATACAACTGAAATACGGTAAACTAAATTTTTTGGAACGATGTTTTCAATGCTGATAATACTAAACGATTTGACTGTACATTTATTATAATTTCAAACATGTCAATAGCTTACAGTAAATGATTATTGAACTATCATGAAAAATATATATCAGTACCTCTGCAAACTATTTAATTATTAAATTTATAAAATTTAATTAAATATAAATATTTTGTATTTATAAAATTTGATAAAAAAAAGTGAATATAATTGCATTATAGTATATGTCCATTTGCATTAAATTTTATTAGTTTACAAACTATTATCTTACCAAATAGCGAGCCAGACATCTCACCTGATAGGCTTATTATATGAAACAATTACTTTAATGTATGCAATTACAATAACTTATGCAAATAATTTTATAAACTTTTGACATAAATTTTTACTTTTATAGCTTTGTATTTAATTGTATAAAAACCGGTCTTTTAAAAAATAAATCATTGGTTTTTATTACTAACATACATAAGTATATGCTTCAAAATAAAATTCGCAAAATTCAATATTGTTTAGTGGGGACTAGAAAATTAAAAACAACTCAACATTAAAATAAAAACTAAATAACTAAATATGGCAATGTTCGTCAATGTTGGCAATGTTAGGTCTCTTCCAACCAACAATAAAATAACCGATACCCCCACCGATAATGATCGAAAAACAAATCCAAATATTGAATGTCATAAATCCTAACATTAATAGATACGATAGAAACAGCAGCAACATGTGAAGAGCGGTTTGAATTAAGTGCGCGCTTGATATTAACCGCAGTGCGTTGCGACGCGTCATCGCGTTTCGCAGTGTGCGGTCACTCACAGCTTTATCGGTATCAATACGACACGTATCCGAGTATAAACTCGGCGATCCCTGATGTGAACTCTCGGCAACGCTCTCCGCATTAACCGTTTCCACCATATTAGTGCCGCATAACACTTCACACTCCGAATTTATCAGGTGTTTGTCGCGGTAATATTTCAACAGCTCGTAAACTATGGCTAATGTTGCGAACACTACGCACGTGCCAAACATTGAGCCGTAAGACTCTGCCGACCATTCCTTAAACAGAATATACTTCTGATAACCGCTGTGAAAGTACATGATCATCATATCCATTGAACTGCAGTTACAACTCATAGACATATCCATATTTGAGTGCATTTCAATTGCTATCGAAGTTTAATTGTTGTTTATTTTTTAATAAATTCGTTTTACAGTTTATTGACTTTGCAATAAATATCTATCAAACATCTGATGAATAATAAAAGTTTAATCGAAAAATATGTTAACAAATGAGCGTATCTAACAGTTATATTTACAGTAATATTTGTGCGTACAATACTTTACTATTTTAAATTAATAAACACTTCAATATGATCATTGATCAACAAAATATTTTAAGCAAATTACTGATACTGCGCCATCTATTTATTTAAATCAATATTATACTGTTTGTATTTGATTAACTACCGTTACCGTAAGTATCTGAAGAAAAAAGTTGTAGAAATGTCAAATTTAGAGTGAATAAAATTAATTTTATTAATAAAAATGTACTTAAATAATTATAAAGAAATAAGCATGAATATAACAAACTGTTACCGGTATAAATGAATTGTTTCTTTAAAGGTTAGTGAATTATAGTAGTAATACTTAATAGCAAATTGATTAATAGCACATCACTTTCTTGCTCTTCTAGTTTTGCCCATAGATTTCTTTTTTTCCAAATGTTCTCGCAATTCGAGTTCAGTTGGAGTCGGAATATTATTGGCTGGTCTGTTGTACTTCGCTTTGGATGTAGTGGTGGGCGACACCAAAGAAGAACGAGACGAACGTCTTCTCTCGCTATCAATTGGTTCGCTTTTGATCGTTGTTTTATCGAAGCCATATCTAGTAAGCGAACCGCCAGCGGATAAGCGTTGTGACGATCGCTTAACCACTTCCTCCTCCTCTTCTATTTCTTCGTAATCTTCATCGTCGTCCTCATCAGTTACATTCGAAACAGCGTTTCCGTTTATTGTATATCTCTTATTAGCTCTAACATTCTCAAACTTGAAAAGAGTGGGAACTTCTTTCACGTAAGTGTTTGCCGAATTAATAGTTTCAAATTGTTGTCGCGTTTGTATTTGCGGACTCGCTATTGATTTTCTCGCAGAGTGTCTTGCAAGTGCTTTCCTCGGATCCGGACTTCTAATGCTTGACAAAGCATTCCTCTGTTCAACAGAGAGTTGTGAGACAAACATTTCATCGTTATCTGACATAAGAGAATCTATATTTCTTGATCTTTTAGCCGCGACTGAAGCTTCAATACCTTTTCTCTTTCTTTTGTTTACCTCAACCACATTATCGCTCTTAATATCGTTAACTTTTCTTTCCAACTCTTCGTCAGACATCAATAATTGTAACGCTTTCCTTAACAGCGACTTCTGAGCCATACTAACGTTTGGAAGTAATGGCAAATCTTCCTTTAAGTCAAATGCCATCAATTCTTCACGATTACGATAGCCATTATCGATTAACGACTCAATTGTTTGCCACTCGATTGAATCAAATTGACTTAAAAATTGTTGCGTAAACTCTTCGGTGTCACTGATGTCCATTAAGTCATTATAATTGTCGCAATCTTTCGTCGTTACGTTTAATTTTTGTGCGAAACGAGACGACATTATTATTATTACAAATTTTAATTGAGTTAATTGTTTAACTGTTACAGTATTTACGAAACTCTAACGACTTTTTATAATACAAACATTACGTATTATTGTATACGTAATGTTTTTGTCATCAGTAAGTTTATGTATTATCCAATCACGAGTGCAATGATTTCAGACGATTCCAAGGTTAATACGACTATTGGACGTTAATAAATATTGTTCGTTAAAAATTTTCATTTTATTTTACGATCTTTACACAAATAACGGCTATATAATAATAACAGATTTATTGAATTGTATCATAATCTTCACGTGTGTCTCATATTTGAAGCGATGAATAACGAAACGAAGAAACGTCTGTCTCAAGTGTTGGCTCTCGTGAGAGTCACATATAATTACGCGTTTATTCCTGCTATCATTTACTTCGGTAAGTTTTTTACCCAAATGTTAAATTATTTTTACTTTAAAATTTTTTAATGCATTTAAAGGTATAAAGAAAGGATCAGATCCAGGAATGCCTGAATTATCGCTTAACAGGTAGTGAATTATCGGATCACCAATCTTTTATTTCATTAAATATTAACGATATTTTATCATTATTATTGCAGTTTATTTTTATAGACATCACTCACTATAGACATATTGACGCAAACGCATACATTATATAAATTAATTTCATAGTTTAGTCAACTTTTACCGTAAACCAATTGTATGTCAAATAAATTATCTGAATAATGTTTGTATAATAAATTTGATACAATCTATATCTTCTATATCTAAGGGCTAAATTTACAATTATTTAAATTAAACAGATTACTGCTCTCGACAAAGCCGTGAACGGAACACATTTGTTTGCAGTCGTTTATGTTTCGAAAGTTGTTTGCATTGCCGTCACAGCCGTAATACCAGATACATTCGCAGCGTTGCGTAATCTTCTGGTAGAAAAATCTTAGCTGCAGTTTTCCCACATTTCCGTCGCACCAGTAACCAGAGTCAGGGCTAAGCAAACAGAATGTTTTCGTATCATTAGACTTCTTAATGAGGGCGCGCTCTCTCTGAGGCCATTCGGCGTCACTCTTAGCGCCTCTCACTTTCTTATATTTCGATGATTGCGATAATGTTTTGTTAGTTTCTAATTGTTTTTAATTCACTTAATTAATATTAATTTTTATAATATTAAGTCTATATTGATTACCCTCGTCGTCAAAAGAGTCATCCTTTAATTTGGTTGACTCGTCATCCATTAGAAACCCATTTTCGTCGACTAAATCTGAATTCGGTTCTCTCTCTGGTGGCTCTGTAGCTCTAGCCTCTTCCTTATTTTCGTAATCATTATCTTTTTGCGGTGGTTTCGGTGTTTGCTGTATTTTGCGAACATTTTTCCGTGAGTTGTCATTCGGTACCTGCAGTCTACGGTCACCTGTATCGGTCGGATTCAAGCCTCTATTCCTATTAATGTCTGGAAAGATTTGTATCTTACTTTAATACACAATAATTTGTGCTTTTAGGTAATAAATGACTTCAATAAACAAAACATTTATAGCTTACACGGTGCGCATAAATATGTCGGTAAAATTAAATAACACATTAACAGGAATAATTTTGACTGAGTGTCATTATACACGAAAACCATATTTTGTATCAACGTTTCTAAAACATATTTTAGTATTTAGTAAAAATTAATACTGTATTTTTTAATTAATCGATAGTATTAATCTGCGGTGTTAATCGAAACTTGATTTTCAAAGTATTTATAAAAAAATTATTGTTTTTCTCTTATTTTAATAAACATGAAAGTTTTTTGTTGCGCATAATTATAGTGATTTTGCTTAATATTTCTATAATTTTTATTTTAATTTCTTAAGTTTTCTGTTCATTACGTATTTAAATTGAACTTAATTAAACTATGCGTCAGTGTATAAATTACGAATAATTATTAGTTTGTTAAACACTGATTTACTATACATAAATTATTTTTCATTAACCTGAAGCGATTTTATTTTGCTAAAGTAAATTAATTTTAGAGTTTTTCAAATAATTTTTAACTTTATTATAACTGGGATTTTAGATTTAACTAAAACTTCTCTATTGTTGAGCAATTAATGCTACATTGTTATGATGAATGGTTATATTGTTACGAAACAATTTAAAATACATTGTTATTGTGTAAATTGATAGTTGGGGCAAAATAAATTCTGTTAAATTATTTTTTCAAATTATTTGCGGTTAATATATCTTATGAAATATCTTCAGTAATGTGCGGCTGTTTGTGTAGTTGTTTACGTTGGATATGTCCTTGTTTTAGCCGACAGTCACACAAACCTGGACGCAGGAAAATGAAGCGAAATTTGAATAAATCAAATAAAGAATTGAGTGATTTGGAATCTTCGGAAACAGATAAGCGTAAACACAGACAGGGATTAAGTATAAGTAGTGCACAACTAATTAAAGAGAAAAAAGGAGATTCAATATTTGACACGAAGACGTTTTCGAAAGTAGAAGTGCACGAAATAACCACAGAATATAGTATTCCAAGAGATGGTTCGAGTGAATCAGAGATATTGCAATCGAGGAATATTAAGCTATTGGGATCATCAATAGATAGTGGATCTTATGGTAAAGTATTTAAAGCAGAAAAGAGTATAAAAGACAAGACTCACATTTATGCGTGTAAAATGATACACATAGTGCCAGAAAAACGTACGAAAATCATGAAAACGTTGAAGAATGAAATTTATGCATTGGAAACAATACGACACACATATGTGATATCACTTCACGAACATTTCATAATAGACAATACAGCATATATTTTTATGGATTACGCTGACGGTGGAAATTTAAAGGAAGAATTAAAAAAAATTGATAATGTTAATGGTTTTAATGAAGAGACAGCTAAAGAATATTTCGGTCAAATAGCGTTAGGCGTTGGATATATGCACAGAAAAAGTATGGCGCATAGAGATCTTAAGTGCGAGAATATTTTATTGATGACTTCAGGTGATAAGAAAATCGTACAAATAGCAGACTTCGGTTTAACTAAATTATCAGCTTATGTTAAAGAAGAAATCGTTGGCACAATTGAGTACATGTCTCCGCAACTTATTTACAATAAATTAGTTGGCAGAAAATCTCCATCATATCGAAAGACCGATCCTTTCAATGACGACGTGTATGCGTTGGGAGTTATTCTTTTCAAAATGTTAACAAATCAATTACCGTTCAAAGATTGTGAAACACTTAAAACGCATTATGACCATCAAATAAGGCTTATATGGTTTTGTTATACTGACAAATTGCGAAAATCTAAAGTGAACGAAGTATTGCATCATTTACTAAAACCAGATGAACCTCGCATTAATTTGTCGGACATCGTAGCACTCGAATGGCTGAAAGGACACACCAAAATAACCACTTTATAATCTTTTGATGGATCACTAATAATTTCGGTTTGTTTTTAGTTTGAACTATCTATCAAATAGCATAATAATAATTGTTTCGCTAATTATAAAAGAAATAACAAATAATATAATTCTATGAATTATTTAATGACTTCAATTCATTTAAATTTTATCTTTACTGTACAATATGTACTTAAATTTTAAGTAATCGCTTTGAGTTAAAACTAGTTTTTACAAAATATTCCATACAGTATTTCTTATAAATAATGTAACCCCAAATGTGAATAAACTTAATGAGTTTAATCATCAAAGTTTGTTCAATTTTTCTAAAGAAATCTTCTTATCATTATTTTTTCTCTTATAGCACACAGCATAGCAATTTGAAATATCCTCTGATTAAAATTATTACTAATATTTTACTTATTCAACAATATTTTATTTATTTTTGTTTAGGAATCTAATAAATTTAGATATATATTCTCTGCCACAATATTGCGTTTTCACGCCTGCAAATAAAGTTGCTTAGAATTATTGAACATTTTTGTATTGAAAAAAAATCACACTTGAGAGATATATAATATTTAGTTACATATTTTATAGTTTAAAGTTTTCTTATTTCTCCAATTCTAAGTCTATATCAGAAAAATATTTTGATCCAATTTCGCTCACTTTTTACTAGACTTTTTTTTCTTGCGTGTAACTTGTTTGTAATGCCTCTGCTCCTAATACCTTATAGTGTTTAGAAATGCCTTTAAATATCTTCACAATTTTTTTAGGAGATTCTCTTATTTGATTTTTTTTGTTGGTAGAGACCAACTTATTTTTCTAACTTATTTGAGCGTATGATAAAAAAAGTTACTCTTTTCAACAACGAAAAAGTATTATTTCGTAACGAAAAATTGAAAATCAATCATTAGTTTAAGTGATATTTACTTGAAAATATAGTGTGCAAAATTGTTGAGAAAACAATTATACTTTATTATTACAGAAGGTTTTAGAAGATATTGGTTTTTTTCTCTCTCTCTCTAGAAACTACCGCATAATATACTGCTGATCTCTAATACAGTACTGGTTAAGAGAAAGGCTATTATAATAGAGTAAGAAATTCACTACTGGGACACTGAGTAAGAGTAGAATAAAGAATTGTTATACCTCTAATGCATTATGCTTGGTTTACTTTGACAAAAAATCCCAACTGATGTGATACAGCCTTTCATTGTTTTGTTTTGTTAGCCTCTTTTTTTCTCTGTGAAGTTAAACTCTCTTTATTCTTTTCAGTTTGAATGCGTCTCTGAATAG
Source organism: Steganacarus magnus (assembly GCA_034698365.1). Classification (NCBI taxonomy): domain Eukaryota; kingdom Metazoa; phylum Arthropoda; class Arachnida; order Sarcoptiformes; family Steganacaridae; genus Steganacarus; species Steganacarus magnus. The sequence goes on from JAQIVF010000101.1 coordinate 7,647, forward strand.
GATTTTTATGCCCTTCAATCAGTGCATTGTCTGTAAAGTGTTTTTTTTTGCTAACTATATAGACATTAAATTATAATTTTCTAAACGAAACTAATAACAACACATTACCGGCGTAACAATTATATTTCGTCAGTGTTTTGCCATTTAATTTAGTCATTAGATAACACAAAAGAAGTTTTTATTTAAATTTTAATTATTCCACATTAATTTAAACCAAATGTGTTTCTATTATATAACAGTATTTCTTCGACTCGTTCACCGCTTATTGCCAGTCATTTTCATTGTATAAATAAAATGTTAAGATAAGGAGTAGTATTGCTATTCTTTGATATTTCCTGAATATTATTTGAATTACTCTTAACTTATCTTTTTATTATTCTTATAGCGGTATATTTAAAGTGTTCTCAACCGCAGTTAAAAGCTTTTTTATTCAAAGAAAGAAAATATTTAGAAAAAATCCATTTAAAGGCATATGATTCGTGAAAAAAATAATAAATAGCGAAATCCTATACAATTTATCTTCACTCGATTGTTTAATTATACACTAAATATTATTATTTAAATTTTTTCTTCTCCTATTGTAATAAAAATGACTCATTAATTTAATCTTTTATATTTTTTTGTTTTTTGTTTTTCGTAATACGATATTATTATTCGCCATAAAGAATACGAGCGCCCAAATGAGAGTTCACTTTTAAAATGTCTTTTGTTACATTTGATTTTCTTTATTCCTCGTTCCATTATATTTTTATAGCCACTTATGAATACGTGTTTTTCCATAAATTTATATTCCGTCTTTTTAAAAAAATTAAAATAATAGAAAAACAATTTTATTAACTCACAATATGCGCATAGTAGCACAGCTATAGAAGCTAGAGTTGAGAATTTAGACTGAAGAATATATCTTCAGCGTAATAAGCTTAGCCTGTTTGGAATTACCGTAGTTTTGAAATGGAGACCATATTGTTTTATTAACAATTGTGTTTTTGACTGTAGTGTGAATGCTTAATGAGTTTGAAATAGGGGTTGGGTTGAGGCCTTCAAAACTGGAGCCGTGAATGGGTTATAAATTTAATTGAGTGATTTAATATGAGTGGTTTCGAGCTGTGAGGAGATTTATTAGGTTTTTAAAAATACAATGAAGCCGCAGTGTAGCCCAATTTTACAGTCCAGAGAACGGGCTTCAGTTTTCATTTGACATAAAATTCACAAATGATTGATTGACCGAATCAATAGCATTGTACAGTATATAAAAATTTCAAACTTAGATATACAGATTTACTGTATATAAAGTAATTTTTATATTATTGATAGATACTCCGCAAACTGCCAAACCTCATAATAATATAAATAATAATGTTTGCTCGTATCACACGTTAAGCACACACTAACTCCTTAAGATCATAGCATTGTCGTTCAACAAAAGCACAAAAAGCACTCCGGTATTGAATCGAAAAGGAAACTCTACCAGAAATAACTTATGGTCTCATTAGTCTGTTATTGTTAACCAAAAATAAATGACTCCAATCTCTATTTCATATTTTTAGCCTCAAACACACGCTAATTGAAATAAATGAATAATAGTTGTATGCGAGTGAATACGGTTTTTCTTTCTTCTTTTTCATGAAAAATGATAGATTACATAAATGGTTATTTTTTTATCCGAAAAAAAGTTTAATTTAAAAATAAACGAATAATACTTTATACCTAAACAAGCATATAATCTATATATATTCATACGAGTATTTTCTGCCTCATCTTAATATTCTGTCGCGCAAGTTATACGTGCATTTTTCGAGAATAAAAAAAATAGTAGTCTAAATATTAAAAAACAATTTTTTGCTGTTTTTTCTTCTCACACATTTGCAATTTGCTTTTACGAGTACGCCTGACTTATAATATAATATGAGATGAAGAAAAAAAATATAAAAGAAGATGAGCAGAAACTGAAAGATGCAAAACGCAACTTTAGGGAAGAAAAATATTTTGAATTAAATTTTTTTTTGCTTTTATTGTATAATCTCTTAGAGTTTTGCACATTCCATTTGCTTTTATATATGCAATATATTCCCTTTTTTTGTCTAAATATTAGTTTTTCTGTTCTTGTTTCGTCCAATATGTAAATGCACATATTTTTTCGAATAATAATATAACCTTTCTTTTGTGCAAAAAAAAAAAATGCTTTGCAAAGTTTGCAAAATAAATATATAAAACAAAACACATAGCTATTGATAGATCAAACTTCAAACAATAATGCAATTTCTTGTTTGCTAAATAAGAAAAATAACTTTACTATTTTTTTACTCTACTTATTATTAACACATATTATTTATTCAAACTTAAATAACGGATAAAATTGAATTTTTGCAAAAATTCAGTTTTTCGAAATAAATATTATGAAGCATTGATTTTTGTGCATTCTTCACACCTGGTTCTACACTCTAAAAATTTGGAAAAGAAAAGCCAATGGAAAATTTATTGTATGCGGAAAATTAATTAAATCTGACGAGTTTCTCAAGAATATTTCAATTTTAAGCAAAGACGTGTAAAAAATGTCCCTTGGGTTTTCCCTATTAAAATTCAAAAATCTATTTAATTGGTCCCTCTGTGTTACTAAGGTATTTTATAGATGAATTTGAATGCTGTTAAAAAATATTTCCTTATTTTTTAGGAAAATTGTGATCATTTAAAATAAGTTAGGTTCAAAAATAGTATCTGAATTGAATTGAATTGAATTGAAAGTCTACTCGTTTTGACTTATATAAAGTTTGTTTCATGCAATATTCATAATGCCAGCGCAAAAAAAATAATTCAATTGAGTTCGCTATTTTTAACTTTTCTCTCGCCAAGCCTTAATCAATTATTAGAAGCGACATTAAATCGAAAAAAATGTGACACTTTTATTACTTTTGATAGCTTACTGACAAGTATTGTATGTTAATAACCGATTATAACGTATTAAATTTAAAAAATAGCTTTTAATTTAATTTTGTATTACATTATGTATTACTTGAACACACATGCTTTAGAAACTACTCCGTAAATTCATAAAATAAACCGACTGTACTCTAACAGGAATATCTAGTAAAGTATGCAATAGAATGCGAGGCAATTTGTTTGCTGCGCTCAATATTTAGACAATTATTAAAGTTTTTGGAGACACAAAAATGCATTGCGGTCTGTGTACTGTACAACATAAGCAAATATTGCGTTCGAGAGTTTTTTCGGTGCTGCCTTTACTACAAATAACTTATATGACCACACAAAAAGAGACGCACACTTTCCTATTCTCTGCTCTTTTATCGCTGAGTTTGTGAATAGAAATATTCAATGAATGCGTTTGCCCTCATATTTGCAATAAAACTCGACGTAATTGGATTTTTGTTCACTTTAAAAATGAATTTCGGTTCTTATGTTGGAAGTTATTCACAGTATAATGATATAAAATATTTATTTGCTGCGAACGCTGGGACAAAAATTTTTGCAGCATTAATAATGCATTTAATCAAATATAAAGTTTGCTTTGACTATTTTATTTTTTCAAGTTTAGAGTTTGTATGTATATATGTATTGCACACTATATTTAGCTTTTTTGGTGATCTTTTTTTAACGCAAAAAATCTCTGAAATAAATATTAAATCAATAAATTATATTATTGTTTTACATTATAAGCTGATGCACACCAGACAACTTAGCGGTGTGATAGGAGTCTGATAGGAGGTCTAATAAAAAAACAATTAGAAATTACAACAAACTTTGATACATTGACAAACTAACAAATAGTAACTAATAATAAAGATTATTAGTTACTGAAATGAAATGCGTATATACTTAATTGAAATAACCATTAAAAACAAAGTATCAGTACAGTATTGCGTTTTATTTTCATCTTTTTATGTCGTTCATCAGACGCCTATCTCACTGCATATAGGCTGATATATACTCTCGAATTTAGCTATTTTGGTAAGAATAGCGGATCAGTTACTGTTGTATTAGGGTTACATTACGTTTAAACACATTTATTGTAATTGAAATAGGAGTGAATTTTGCATAATTTCAATACTTGTTAACTGGCACTCGGTTCGAGTTGTAAAGCCATTTCTCGATCGAATAACATTAAATTATTCAGCATATCTATGTCTGATAGTAAGCTTTAATTCTGCGGATTTTTTTACACTGATTTGCATAATTTATAAAGAATTACGCGTAATTTGCATTTAGAATGGTAAAACTAGGTTGAAAAAACTCACAGTTTTGTACAAACAGAAAGTAAAAAATTTTAAGATGTTCATCATTGTTAAAAACATAAGTTTTTGAATTCTAAAGAATCTAAAAAATAAAAAATAGCTTTATATTTCATAAAATTTAATATTAAGTCGAATATGAAGTCCGATAATAATAGAAAAATTTTCTTCTAACATGCCATATACTGGACCATTAATTATGCTATTCTTAAAATGGATAGGAGTCAACATTTCCTTACAATCGATGTATACCAGGAGAAAATTATACACAGACCTAGGAATTTCGACAGACCATCGATACAAAATAATAACTTATTGTAAAGCCATTCGTCTGCTTTAGCACAATTGTTCTGTGTGCTCCGTTGATTGAATGATGATCGTACTAATAAGCAATTGGATCTGATAGCAAACTAGAAAATAACTACTTTTGAGACTAACTAATTTTATGGCTAAACTTTGTAAAAAAATTTCGCCTAGGAATCACTTTTCGTGGCAATTTTTTGTCAATAAATTTATATTTTAATGAACAAAATAGTTCATTTTTATTCTAATGTATTAAGTTAGATTAGCGCGCGTGAGTTACAGTTTTGTAAGCGATTAAATTGTTTTTGGAGGACTATTAAAAATTAAATGTATGTACTATTTTATTTGTATTTATTAATTGTTGTAAAAAATTTTTCGTTCATTAAAAAAATAAATAAATTGTTGGTAAAAAATTTCTACGAAAATTGATCAGGAGATTCTCTAAGTAACAAATAAAATGGATATTCCATTAATTTTCAAGAGATATCCAAAATCGTTAACATTTTCTTGAATAAACTCTATTTCATTCTTCAACAAATGCAAGGAATCGAACACAAAAACTTGTAAGCTGCACATTGCTCTTTATCAAAGCGCCATTGGGTGCAACTCTAACGAAAATAATTAAATTTTTCGATTAGCTACTATTGAAATAGGGGTACATTTGTGCCAGTATTCAATTTTCTATCACTAGCAGTGTAGACATCGATTTTAGCCGCAGTGTTAGCCGCTCTTAGCATTCATAGTGACAGTATTTAATACAAAATCAGAATATGACAGATATTAGTGACAATGTGTGCATTGTGTTATGTCACGCATTACTTTGTTGTATTACACTCTATAAATTAATTTATAGGTGTAGTCCTATCAAAACCACATATGCATTAAGCCACGCTCTGTTGATTATGATATACATCGCATTTCATATCAATTTTGTGGCAACAATAAAGTTTATGTTCATTGATAATCAAATTATTGTTTCCTTGTGTTTAATGCTACCAATTTTATACAGACTGAAAGAATACACATATTAGTACACTGTTTTAACTCAAACATTAATATTGTTTTGAATAAAACAACGATCTATTCCTAAAGATTCTGTTTTCGCGTCCGACACTCTAAGTGCAAAAAGTTCCGTAAGATATGGATTTTTAGGGGAAAATAATAAATATATATATATCTATATTAAATAATAAATAGCACTTAACTTAGTAACGCTCAGACATATTACGAACTACGAAATAGGATAGCATTAATTCAGAGAATCTTTGAGTACTTTAGAGTTTACATATATATGGCCTGAGGTTGACTTAATCATAAAAGATTGTCACTGCTTTCACAATTGTCAGCCAAAAGCGTATATAGAACTCGATTTACTGTCTGGTAGCTCTTTCCTGCTTATGGTCACCTCATTCCTCATTACAAAACTATTTCTGAATCCCAGAAGATCTGGACATTATTAGAGTTAATTAATTAACTAGAAATTTTATTTTTTTAAAAACTTAATAATCGTTTTATATTTAATTTAATTTAATAATTCTCTTTCTATTTTATAGGCTAATAATATATTTTAATAATTAAGCAATTAATATTCAATAACAGACTATATGCAGACTCTAAGTGCCAGCTATTCTTAATAAAATCATTAGTTTGCTGTGGAATTTTTTTCTTTGGTACCGAAAATATAAAATTAATGTTAAATTCAAAATTTTCGTTCTCTATTTGATTAGTTTAATGAAAATTATTTCGATTTTTGACAGCATTTTAAAAACTTAAAATAAATCAAATGATAAGTATTTTAATATTTAAAAAGAAATTGGTATTTGCATTATAATAAGAGTTATAATAATATTTTGGAATCGCAATTCCCAGCGCAATATCCAATGCTCTAATGATGTGTACAACATATCGTTATTTATTCTTGTTTGCTTTATACTGGTATAGATGTTATTCTACATAGTAGTCGTCAATCCCTTTTGGCACAAATGCTAGCATGCAATTAAAATGTTTGCCTTTTCTCATCACACACAGCGTGTCTGTGTATGTGTGTGTGGATTTGTTCGCCCTTTTATTTGCTTACAGCAAATACTAATCATGAGTAAGGCTCGCGAAACAACTAATAGAAATTCAAAAGAACTTCTTCACAGAAAAATTATTACATAAAACAGTGTAAAAATACTCTGAATGTAAACTTAGAGCTAAAACATACTACAGTATTAAAGAATTTTAAAATTTACTTTAACTCGTTTTATAATATGGAAAAAACACACGTCTTTTTGCTATTAATGCTCGAGTTTTTCCGTACACACTACTAGAATAATATTTTGCGGATGAATGCTTAAATAATATTTAATGTTTTATGTATGCCCCAAACAAAAGACTGAATAAATTTTATTTTATTTTTTGTGTCCAAATTGCAAATGAATCGATGGCACAGAAGATTGATGTGTCGTTTGATGAAAGAGTGAGTTACTTAAATTAAGCAAAAAATAAAACACTTTAACGGAAAAGTATATCTATAGTTCAGTAGGTTTGGTGTATTTGGGTTTAGAAATTGATTATTCTGTAATCAATAATGAATTTTAATTAACCAATAGAACAAAGATTGGTTAAGCGAATAGTCGTTTTGGTACATTAGTAACATTAGTAAGACTTATACAATTCTGTATAGAAAACGAAATCATCTTTTGTTAACTATAATAAAATTCTTAAAAAAATAATTATGAGAACTCATAAAAATTTTACAACTTTTCTCTGCCTTAGATATTAATATTTTCTCGTATATCCATACTATGTTTGAGAAAGACAGTTATTGTAATGATTTTAGTCTGAGATGCCATTAGCTTTAGCGCATTATATCTAGGATGACATGTGCGGCAAGCAATTCATTGATGTTACGCCAATGTGTGTGTGTCTGTGTGTATGCGTGTGTGTGTGAGTGCATGCGAGCCAGAGTGCAATCAGTTGTCTGTACTGAACAGATCTTTCAATGTGATTATAAACATTTAGAGCTGTTATTAGTATTAAAACGAAAATAAAAGTGCAAAAATAATTTCGCGTATTATTAATGGCATTTTCTAGATTATTAGAGGAAATAATTCGCAAATGAGACGAATACTATTGATGAGGCGTATCATAGAATCGTTTCTGGTGTTTACAATTGTTGGCTTTACTCCGCAACCTGTGGTTCGCTCGCAAACTATAAATACTGGTGAGTGATATTCATACTGTAATATACTAACGCATCAATTTAATATGTATTAGCGATCGAATGTATTATTTTTCAGCGCTAAACGCTTCACAATATTTTATATTGCAATGATTGTTATTTATTGTTTAGGAAGTGCTAAATTATTTTTATTTGACATTATATGACTGGTAATAATTTTTTTAATTTTTTTTCCGTTGAATCCCGAATCATATAATACTGTTAAATTTTATTGAAAATTTTTTAAAATTTCTATATTAAAAGTTTAAACAGTAATATAAAATATCAAGTAGTTTTCAGAAAATAATTATATTAATTAAATGTGATGCAAAATTGTTGGTGTTTTAGTTTTATTCGTTTATAACAGGCTTAACTAGTTTATTATTTTTTAAATAAAATTACTAAAAAAGTTAATAATAGAGTATTTTCTTTCACTATTACTTTACAAATTCTATTTAACGTTATAATTAAAATATTTAGTGAACGTTACCAAAAAATAAGTGTTTTTGGTTCCAAAAAATACAATTGTGGCAAACAAAATCCCAAATTTTTTTCAAGTGAATAAAATTTAATAAAGATACCAGTGGTTAGGCTTATAACACAGTGAAACCACACCAACTCAAACCATTATTTTAAAACTGGAACCAAACCAAACCAAACCAAACCAAATCGCAAATTCTACGCTGCAGACCAATTATTAGCCAAACCGAACCAAACCAAACAATTGGTTAAACCATTAAACAATTAATATGTTTTCGCATATCAAATTTTACAAATTTTATTAATGAGTTCTAACATAACATCTTGGATTTAATTATAAAAACATTTTTTTTAAATTTTATTTTCTTTTCAATTTTATCTTTAAAAGAGTAATAATAAAATTTCAATAGTTATCTGTAAATAAAATTTGCAATTTTACAGTTTAAAAATGTAGTTAATGGTTTCATTGGTTTAAAATGGTTTTCCCAAAATCTAAACCAACTAGACTCACCAGACTATTTTGCGAGAAAACTGGATTTTTTCAAAAAAAAACTGCAAAAATAAACTATATCTAAACTACAGTATAATCCTTTTAAACTACTATCCTTTTAACTATAACTAAAATCCTTTGGAATGTTCATATTTTGCATTGTAATAAGTTAGCACTTGACAGGAAGCATAAAACTGGACAATCCAGTCCAAAATGGACGTTCTGGTCAGTCTAAAACCAACCAATAAAAATTGAAACCAATCAGAACCAATTCATTAATCATTAATAAGTTAAAAACCATGGTTTAACCATTATAAACATTATAAACCAAAACAAACAATTGGCATATTTACAATTTAATACTTGAAACTCAAAATCGGATAGATTTACAGGATTTACAGAGAATATAATTACAGTGCAGTGTAGAATATCAAAAATTAACTCACGCTGTGTTAATTTGCTTAAACTGAAACTATATATTAACGAGTTTATTATTTTTAGTTACGAGTTATAATTATCGTTGATTGAGGTGCTTAACTCAAATAAATCATAATAACATTTGATCTCCAATTTTATTTTACTTTTGATTATTTTTTTAATTATAAAAAATAAAGTTTTTAATAACTATTCTTAACGCATCTAACGTTATAAAACTTTTCAACCCTTCATTAATATATATTAATATTTTGCATTCAAATGCAATTGATTTTAAATTCTAGTTTTATTTAAGTTTCGCACTAAACTTAATAATACAGTTGAAAATAAAAATAAATCATTTTTAAAAAAGAGCTTTATTAAAACGTATTTATAAAGAATATCGATTGCCTCATATATTACAGCTTTTTTATTTGATGTTAAGATTTATAACGACAAAATGATATATTGATTTATTTCTACATTTGTTAATAATTTGAAAGTTGAGACACTCTCCACAATACCCGCTGTCGATCAATACTGGAGTACTAGTTGTTGAAAAAAGTTAAGAATGTGTATACTCATTGGACAATTCAACTTCAAGTACTTTGTAAATATAATATTATTTTGATGATCAAACACATTAAAATTTCAGATTTTTCCTTAAATCTTTTATGAATTTATGAATTAGAAATGGTTTTATTAAAAAATTACAATCAAATTATTATTTGAATCCAAAGTTTGTGACGACGTTTATTTTACTGTATTTTTAATAAAGCTGGTGTAGTAAACTCTGGAATTAAGTTAACTATAAAATCTTACCAAATTGAAAATCGGATTTTCGAAATAATTTTTTAGCTCACTTTCTTGAAGATAGGATTTATGGATTGTCATTCAGCGTACTCACAGTGGGCTAACATAGAATTAAATTTTCATTTGAATGGAAATAAAGAATAATTGTAATATAACCACAATTTTAATATTTAATGATAGAATAGGAATGAGAAGCGATCAGAGAAAGTGAGCTTATTTACTACTACTACAGTTCGCTCACTTGTTTCTATTTTATTTAGACATAACTTAATTTGATTTATAGAAAAATATAACAATCTAGTGGAACGATCTGAACGGATTAAGTTTTTATCAGATTTACCAAAAAATCGAAAATAAGCTCATTATAGTTGTTTGTGTTCGGATTCAATTCTTGTATATAGTTATATACATAATATAGAGGCAGTATATTCCTAAAACGTATTGAGATATGTGTGTTACGCCTCGCAATAATTGAATTATTCAAGAGTTGGCTTATTTCGAGAAAAAATACTATCGAATATATGTCAAGAAAAGATGTACCGAATAATAAGTGTTGGCGAAAATATCTTATTTCAAATGTAACAGACATTTAAATTTAATCTTAGAGTTTTTTTTATATACAATACAACAAAAAAAATTTGAACTTACTTTCACAATAACTAGTGACGCATAATAATTAGGTAACTATTTTTGTCAGATTGGAAATATTTTTAAAGAGTCTTTTAAAAGCATTAATACTATTAAAAAAAATTTCTTTGATTAAGTAATCGTTTATTTAGGTTTTCCAGAATTTTTTTTGCTAATATTTTTTTCTTTTATTTATTTTTTTGTGTGTGCAGTGTTTTAGTTTTAGAGTTTGAGCTTAAAATAAAGCACAAATCAATGTTTTGGAAAGTTTTACACATAAATCACGAGTGTTGTGCGAGAAATAATAGCGAATAATATGTAAATGTCAATTTGATAGCGCACTTGAGACGTAAAATCATTTGTTCTCTTTTCAAGATTTTTTTTACTCTATTTAACCTTAAAATATATATGTATGTAGATATAGATCACAGTTAGAGCTTATTTACAATTTTTTTATTTTCAATATTAGAGATAAAATGTAATACTAATTAATCAAATTTAATTTTTTTTCTCGATTGTCTCGGTCTTAAAACATTTCGCTTTATGTAAATTTTATTAGGCTAATGAATATTTTGCACATATTAGTCTCTTGTTTAGGATAATAAATTATAATTCACTAACCGAATGCCAAATTCAGGAAAAAACAAACGCATTAAACCTTCATGTTTGAAATATTAATAAGAGTTTTGCACAACATTTAACATTTACAGTACTCTAGAATGTTTCGCTGTTGTAAATATTGTATTTAAGATTTACTCGTTGCGAGTGGAATAACGCGTAAAAAATAGTTATTGTTCCGATTCAACTAAGCTTATTGGTGTGTTTGAGTTGATAAAATTAGCCTTTCACTCTTAGCACACCATTCACTTTCATTAGACTGTTAGACTCACGGTCAGTGAAAAAAAGAAAACTGCATAATAAGTTATAAGTTAATAAGTATTCGTGGTTTAAATCAGAGAGCTTTTGCACTTTGAACTATATATATCTGCTCACATTCCTTTGTTGTTCATACTTGATTCCGATTATTTAATTGAAATTTAAAATTAACTAATTTGGAACTCTAATCCACTTCTTATAAATGAAAATAAAAATTTAAAAGTCTAAGATGAATAATAAATTATTCTATAATATTTATGAAGCATATCTTTATTGTAAAGAAAAGTATAGATATAAAAACTTTGGTTCAATAGAGAAAAATTCTTAAAAATATAGTGCAACCAAAAAATAGGACATAATATATGGATTTAAGAGTGGGTAAAATGTTTTCAGTATTGATATTTTCATTAAAATTTTCAGTATTTAATGAGTGTAACCAAATTCAAAATTGTTGAACGGTATATGACTTTTTAATTGGAGTATTTAGCAATGCTTTAGTGAAATTCAAATCCATATTGGATTTTATGGCCGAATTAATACAGTTTAAAGAGCAGTTTTGTGGTCAATTATCGAGTGTGACACAAACAGACAAAAATATTCACTGATGCAGCACTCAGAGTACAGTGAAATCTCAAATCAATCTGCATTTGCGAACTAAGAGAAATTTGTTTTTTATTCAATTTCTAATTTTACTCTGAAAAGTAGTATTTTGCACATAATTTTTTTCTATACCCGAAGCTTCACGAATAGCTGTAATAAACAAATTTGTAAAATTCGATTTTTCTCTACTTTAGCCGCTGGGCTATAATTGCCAAAAATATAATAATATGCAGTAAAAATTGAATAAAAAGAGTTTAGTATCGATCGCAAATTTTAGAAACTCTGAAATATTCTTTGGGCTAAAGTTATCTTTTAATTAAAAAAACTGTTAATTAGATTCAATATATTTATATAAAATAAGACTCGGAATTATTTGTATAGTTTAGAAAACGAACTCTAATTAGTTTCGTTAGCATTTGTTTACTCTCTTTTTTTGTATGTTTGAATTGGGTATCAGAGCGCAGTAAGTCATCGCAATCACAATCCGTTAATAACGATGATACATCAACATCGAAAGGGTCGGTCACTGATCACATACCTCATCAAATTGGATGCGCATCTCCGGAAATTTTGGTAAATGGCGCGCCATCGCCAGACATTGTCGAAACGGTTAGCGGTGGCAATTTCGCCACAATAGAGGAAATACAATTTGTTGGAGTAATCGGCACTATAGGTCAGAAGCGTGTGTGCAAAATCAAGTGCATAAATGGTGTTTGGGTCGGACCGCTGTGCGCGCTCGAGCAACGGCAAGGTAACCCACCTATTATTATTAATTCACTGATAAATATGTTCAGTGAATATAATGACATTTGCATTATTATCACATTTACTGCATTTATAAGGTTTATGCTGTTTTAGTTTTTGTGTGCGTTGTTCACAAAACAAAAATAAAAGTGCATTGATATCCTTTAGGGTTTCACTCTAGAAATTGATTTAATTATTTGTTATGATAAGTAAGATTCGTTTAGTCTATAGGGTTTATAGGTTTCTTGATTAAATTTTAAAAAGAATCTTATACCAAACATAGAAAATCTTTTTACATTAATTTTATTGCAACATACGACAATTTTTTTCGCTAACTTATGAAAATCTCTTTTGCATCGTTTCTTAAGAATAGACAACTATGCTTATATCTATAGAAACATAAATTTATAATATTTTTAACTTATATATATATATATATATAGCGGTTTCAATATATATATAGAAAAAGCGAGTTTCAAAAATATGATAGATTTAGTGAGATAAAATTTTTAAATAAACGCAAAGAAATAAATTTATTTTAAAGAAACAATGTAAATCACCAGAGCTTTGAACGAAAGTAGTAAATGAGTGATGCCTTCAAGATAAATGAATAGCAAGAAAAAAACAGGAAAGAATTTCGACATTCGTTTCTTATCTACAACTTTCAATTTCAAATTTTTCCAATTAATGTATAAATCATATTTATTTCTTCTAAATCGAAAAAAAACTTTTTGGTTTTCTGCAAAATTTTTTTTGTATATTGAACTTTACGTTTGTTGGTATTAAATCTGAATAATAAAGATTTCAAACAAAATTTTTTAAGTAATTTTTTTCATCACTTATACTGCGACGACAATCTACTAAAAAGTTTAATAAAAAAATTATGCCTAGATTTCTCTATATATATATAAAAAAGAGAAGACGATTGCATGCATCTGAGGCTTAAGAGAATTGAAAAGAAATCATATAAAAGATGAGAATAATTACATAGAGAGATAAGACGAAATGAAGAAGAAATGAATCATTGGAGAACATCTTTATTATATTTTTCCTGAAGGGCTTAACTATATTTTTTTGCCTTTTATTCATCACACACTCAATTCATTCTTTCTTTTTCGTTCACACTTTCCTTCCTGAATATCTTTCAATCTATATTTAGTGCTAGAATGTCCGCCATTCAATACCGACGATGATATCTATTTGCGAATAAGTGACCACAATCGTACATTTGGATCTCAAGCGTATTTCTCATGCTCTTCTGGCTATAAACTAATTGGACCAGACTTTGTCACTTGTCTAAAGAATGGCACTTGGAGTGATCACATTCCGCAATGCGAAGGTATTTAAATTCAATTTTCAGTTATTAACTTTTAGTGGAAATACTTAGGACACCGATAACGCGTTTTCTCATTAGTTTCTAAGCGATACTAATACATATTACAAATTTTTTCATTTAATTAAAATGTAATTAATAATTAATTGAGTATTAAAACGGCATAACATCGCTGCCCTAATCGAGTAATTTAATGAATAATTAGTTAAATCCTAGCGATACATTGAATCAGTGCGAATCTGAGTGTAATTTAAGCACACATATAAAATAGAAACTCTGAAATACTCATTTATACTTGTTATTTATGATATTATATATATCGCACATACTTTACAGTAAATAAATTGCAGCACTGAATTAAAATATAAAATTTTCAAAATTGTTAGACACTCACTATCCAAAAAATATACAGTCGTTAGGCAAAGTATAAGTAAATTATTTACATTTATTACTGTGCACATCCATATTAGATTTTTTTAGCGCAAAGAATGGAAAAAGATTTACACAACGCTTCACTTATATAAAAGCGTTAGATGTTCCTTTAAAAATAAATCTTGGTATAACGTCTAACGTAAACCGACCTTTAAATTATGTAGATTATACTCTGAGATTCGCGTTCAAAATGCATCAAAGGCTTTAATTTTGTCAATACTTGTATGGCATTATTCTATTCCTATACAAAAATCTGATGTGTGGATCATTTACTTATTTTACTTATTATATTGTATAACATTGGCTGTATATGTCATTATCACACGACTAGAATTTTTTAGCTCACGTTTTCTCATAAAAGTCGAGCTCATGCATTTGACCATAATTGTCACTATTGTGTGTCCGTCGGTCAATATGTAAATTGTTCTTTTAAATTATAGTTGGACTTATAATACAAAGCTAAATATTACTGAAATATTTCTAGCCTAAAAATTCGATGGTAATTATGTTATAAAAAGTGAGTCCGATAAGAATGTGTCGTTCTTGCTTTAACTTTAGTTTGTGAATTTATACAAAAGAACTGAATTTATCAAAGTTAAAAATAGCAAATGCTTGCCACATGGAATTTAATTTGAAAAAGTATAGTTTTCTGATTAGGTTAAGCATTAATATTAAATAGGATTTGCCATAAGTTACCGATCGCTCGCTTTGTGTTGCGAATAAAATAACTTCAAATTATATACTGAACTCTTTAAATTCTTAAATAATATATCACTCTATTATTTCTATTAAAAGAAAATTATCTTTTCTTAAAAGATCTATTCAGCCTTAAAATCTTCCGTTTATTAAATCAATCGCTCAAAATTACACTTTAGCGACGATAAAAAAATTTATTTTACTGATTAATAAAATTTTTTATTTAAAAGTGAATGAAAATTCTGACCTTCAAAGGATCTTAAGCATAAGTCACAGTCAAAACTAAAACTGGTCTAAAAATAAGAATTAAAAAAGTTAAAATGATTGCTACATACCGAGAGTATGCAATTTATTATTTATTAAAGATAATATATCATATTTTTTTGTTGATATTTGTTGAAGTAAAAGTAAATCTTAAAGGATAGAAATTCTTTTTACTACCAAAGAATTACTATCTTAATAATTTATCGCGCAATTAAATGAATTGAGACAGATTTTTTTGCACACACTTCTCATTTTTGCAAAAAGAAAAAAAATCGCGAGATAAAAATATCTGACAATTTTGGCAGATTGTGATAAAAAATGCGAGGAGAAAGAAAAAAAAGTTTAAAACCTTTAATGAATATTACTATAGAAACCTCGGTTTTTAAGCAAAATTAATGAAAGCTGGATTTGATTCGTTTTTAGTTATATTAGCAAAAAAATGAGTAATTATAGCCTAATTTGAATTTTATGCTCTCCGCGAAAAAATTCAGACTTGCGTAATCAATATTTTTTTTCAATGAGAGTTGCAGAAAACGTTCGAGTAATAATAATACGTAATAACGCACAAATCGAGTATATATTCTTAAATTTATATTTGAGACTAACAAAAGAAAAACACTGAAGCGTAAATAGCAGTGCAAATATGCAAAATTTAGATAGAGTTTGTCGTAGAGTTCAAAAAATTTTAAAAGTAGTTTATTCAGTTTATGCGTTGATATACAGATTGCTCTAAAATTCAACAATTTTATTAAATATATTATTTTGAGAGATAAACAAATATTAAATAGATTTCAACTTAAATAGTGTATGCATTTGTGATGAAAAAGCAATAAAAATACCAATATTGATAACAGATATTGATCTGTTAAAAGAGTACAAAAATGCGAGAAACAAAAAAAAATAAACACATATTTTATTATTATAAACAAATAGCGATAACATGTATGGAGCCGATAGCGCCATGTAATGGTCGTTTGCTGGACAACGGTCGTTACTTAGCTGGTGATTATGTTCAGTTTACGTGCAATAGTGGATACGTAATGTCTGGCGAATCATTATCAATATGCATGGACAATGGAACGTGGTCTACACCTCCGCCATCATGTAAGCATATTATGTTTTTGGTTTTTCTTGTTCCAATAAAAGTTGCATTTATTTAAGATATTTTATTCACTTGTTTGTGCCGTTATATTTACAGGTACAGTGACCTGCGAATATCCAGGTAAATAAATACAGTATATTTTTGATTTTTATTGAAATTTTTTTCCTAATAGTTAGTATGAGACTATTTAGCGATATGTTGATTTTTTTAGAAAAGTTTTTTTTTCAATCTTGAATAAAGAGAGTGAAGAGATAAAAAAAATTAATTAAATTTTTTACTGATAGAGCATCGATTAATTCAACTTTAATTAGTAAAGCAAAAATATTTTTGAACAACGAGTTGAGCAATGAGTGATACATTACTATTATATATATCATAGACACACACACACACACGCGTACAATATTAATAGTAATGCATTTTACTGGTATTTGTAATTTATTAACTGAAACTATTATCGATTAAAATTAATGCGTTTCACAGTACTATAGTAGAGATGAAGATATGTTCGCGTTTCTGCGTGTGCGTTATGACAATACATTAAGCAAACTTTGCACGTATTAAATAAACCTTTATTGGGTTTGACTTCGGCATATAATCTTTGTATAAACTAATAAAGTTTATTTAATATGTACGACTATAACGTTTAAATATTTATTCATAGCAATATTTGCTCTGCAAAAGTATCACTAGATTTTCCGGCGGATTATGCATATCTTAATTTCCGCGATAGTACTCTCGCTTCTAATAATACGTAGCGGTATAATAATAATATATACGTTTGTATACTACAGTACTTATAGAGAAACTCTTTTTACGCGATAAAAGCAACACATTAATCATAATATTTTTCCATCTCCAGCCATCTATTCCTTAAATCACGTAAATAGAGAGAAATAAATACATTAATATTGATTGTGATGATGACACTTAAAATTGATCTGTAAGTTCGTTCGTTCGTTCGTTGCGAAAATTAAATTAACGGAATTTCGTTGCGTTAATAATAATCTTTTTATTCGTATGAATTATTATGTTTATAGTGCCGAGAGATTTTTAAATAAGATATTATTAATAAAATTAAAAAAGAAAACAAAACATTAAAAAAATAATTCTAAAATAGAATAGAATGGAATAAATTTTAATTAGTAATAATGAATGCGCAAAATTTTAATTTATCTGTGTTTTTATTTTATTTTTTTACATTTCAAAAATATTTACGCTTTACTCGTTTGTTTAATAAAATTAAGATAAATACACAGAACAATGGACAGAGTTATGTTTGCAATTGTAATACAATAGTAAAAAAAACAAACAAATAATTAATTATACATTACATTCGCGAACATAACTTAGCAAAAGTCATTTTATTATATTTTCATCGCATACACGAAAACCAGCGATGTATAAGCTCTTTACTAACTTATACTGCAAAAACTTCACATTTCAGTAATTTTTGTGTGTCTCTTATGAAATAATTAAATTTTTGTGTTTTTTAAAAACTAAAATGCGAACGCAATTAATTTTTATAAACTATCCGTATAACGTTATTAAAAATTGAGAAACTATTTTTGTTTGTTTATCCACTTTAAACGCATGAATTAATGGAAATATATTAGAATAGATTATTCAATTATTGTAGATTATTAAAAAAAAGTTAAATTTTCGATAAAATCGATTTTTCATATTAATGCTTGAAATAATTTTTAAATACAAATCTTTACTGTAAAAATATTAATTTTTAAGATTCAGAAAACTCATTAAATCTGTAAAAAATTTATCCAAAAATTATTATGAAAATAATTAATTGCGATGAATTTTTCTGCTCAAAACACACACTAAAAGAATCCAATTTGAATTCCAAATGAATGCAAACTTATAACTAATTCAGTGTTCGCACACGAAACACAAACACGAAAACTTTTTAAAAATTTATTATTTATTAAAATAAAAATGTTTTAATGATATATTTCGTGCGCAATTACAATGAAAACTATTATTACCATATGAGCAAAACAGGTGTTAGAAATTCTTTATATTTTTATTTTTCTCTTCGCTCACCGAATCGCATGCAACCCTTAAAATAAAGCCATTTAAAAAAATAACGCTAATAATTCCGTAAAAATTTTTTTTACGCTATAAAGATTAGTTTTAGTTTTTTTTGCTCAAAAACATTCCCGTTTGTATTCAGAGCGCTTGTCAAATATTTTATTTACTCTCTCCGATCGTTAAGAAATACTGTTCTCGATGATCGTATCTTTATTTCTTATACGCCATAGAAAAACATTTAGAATCGAGCAAAAAAGATTGTTTGGACAAACAAAAAATTGTGACCAAATTGCGCAATACTTTTTCTCGATAGCGAAAAGAATTGTTGAATAAATTTAATACAAAAAATCTTAAACCAGAAAATAAATTGCCAAAAAAATATTAATGCTGGAAATTAATAAAATAATAATTTTGAACGTGAAATATATAATTCATAAGTTTATCAAACACAACAACAACAACCGATAAACTTATAACGGGTATGTGCACCGCTCTTCTAATAAATATATATTAAATTCTAGGCGAACTGGCAAATGGTCATTTCGAGCCAACAAAATTTAATTATAACATCGACGAAATAGTCACTGTTGTGTGTCGTCAAAATTATAGACTGCTCGGATCTCCTATCCTTAAATGTAACGCTAACGGTCTTTGGTCGTCTCCTAAACCGCACTGTCGTCCTCTATATTTTTAATTGTATGTATTTCGATATTTTAATCAAACACTTTAATTCTGTATATCGTATTATTTAACTGTTGTATTCATTAATTTTGATAATTACTCATCTGTTCATAACATACTCTATACTACCATTAATAAACAAATTGTTGCCAATTACGGAATTTCATTATTAGCAAAAAAAAAACAATTAGTTGATTAACAGTGTCTGCATTACAGCATTCAATAAACACAATATTAAGTTCTATACTGTAACAGTACTCGCCAGTCATCTATAGCGCCCTAAATGATACTTTACTGCAACGCTTCAATTTTTTCCTTCTTTAATACACGGATGAAAAAATAAATATCATAATCTTTTTCTTTTTTTTTTTTTTGCTTTCTTAGTTATAATAGAAGTTAGTGATTTAAAAATTAAACATCAATATATAGAGGCAAAAAATAGCGCGAATATAAATTTTAACAAATACCTGACAGTAAATAGAAGTTAGTGTTCAGCTATCGATTCTTTATTTTTAGCCATATTTTGAGGCTTTTTTTCTAAAAATAAATATAACCTCACGATATATTACAACTACTACTGGTCATTATATCGATGCACTCAAGCAAATTAATAACTAATCAGAACATGATTATTCCAATAAGACAAACAAATAAAGAGAGAATTTATTTATATATATATTTATTTATTTTAGACGAAATGATAACTTAGTGGTAAAACCATAATAAATATTAAGGAGTATATCTTAAAAAGAGATAATGTAAATATTCATCCACTATATAGCGAAAAATGCATTAAAATTTTTTGTAAAAAAATCTTAATGCGATGTTGAAATAATCGGTCGATTTACTCCGAATTCATCTTCTTCTAAAAATGCCATTATCATAGACCGTCAAGAAGCTAAACAGAGCAAAAAATAAATGAACAAAATGTAAAAGAAGTACGTGATCGCTGTATATAATTAATGCTAAATTCAAAAACTATTAATCCCTGAAAATCCCATTTAGTGCCACATTTTATTAGAAAATATAGAATAGAGGGTTTTAGGTATTATACGAAGGAATATATAGGTTTACGGCAAAGCGTTTTACCACACACTTACTTGAGATAATTGTTTCATTCTGTTTGGTGTGAGATTATTGATTTTGCTTATAAGCGCAGAATGCTGTTTACTCCTAGAGTTGTTCTCTATATTTGCCAAAGCCTTTGATGACTGCCTCGATTCAGTTAAATAACCGTGATTCAACAATTCCTCAGTTGTTGGTCTAAGCTTAGCGTCACGTTCAAGACATTTCTGTAAATTCAGTCACAAATAATTACCGGTTATGCGGGAATTCAATAAACAAAGGTCAATCAAGCATACATAGCATTGTCTTCAATAAATCCAATTTAATCAAATTATTTTTATTTTTTGGCTCAATTTTATTTATTTAAACGTAAAATTTAAAAATCTAAATAAGCATTATTAGCTTATATACGTCGAATTAATTACGGAGAATTACTATAATTGAGTAATATATTCAAACCTAGTTTTTTTAAAAAAAATTTTCTGCGCTAAAAATCTTAAAGCTACTAAATTAGTGTTAGAGAGGAAACTATCATATGGATCAACATATCTTAAATTTAAATATTATAATATTATAAAAACTGGGTAAAAATATTTTGTTATAATTAGATAATAATAATCCTTTGTTAATTTATAAATCAATAAAATTTTCTGCGTTAATTGGTGTTTGATTGCATTTCAATGTTAATCAATATAGACTATTAAATTTATAACAAATATCAAAAACCAATTTTCCACATTAAATTTTAATCACTGTCAAACTTTATGAGATGAATTCCAAGAATTTGTGACAGAAAAAAAAATTCTTATTATGGCTTATAATTTCTGCATTCCTAATTGATCGCGAATACTGCAGATATTAGCGAAAATACTAGAAGCAAGCATTTATACGATAAATGACATTTCGTTTACATGCACCAGAATGTATGTAAAATATTAATTCGATCACAATAAATATTAAAATCGTTTCTATCGACTAAGCATATACTGTATATATCTCAGTAAATATTGTATTTCGTTAAATGTCATCTTAGATATAATACTTGAGACGCCGATTCGTATCTATACTATCAATACTATAATCAGATTTGTGCGCAATTTATTTATACTTTGGCGAGCAGTAGTGGCGTAACTTATTGTAGAAAAAAAAACAGAGTTTAGTTTAGAGCACTCTGTATTTTGATAGGATTGAAACTGTAAGTGAAGTAACGTAATACGCAGCCATCAATAAAGGTAATTTTACCAGCAGATAAAAATAATGAGATAAAGTTGTGGTTGGAAACAGAGGAGAGAACAGTGAGAAGAGTTGGTTCGATAAGCATAAGCGTTACACACATTGCGACTTACACTTACACTTACACATACACTTACCTTCATGCAATCAAGTAGTAATCCATCTTCTATTGAAGGATAATTAATTTGAACGCTGGCGTCGAGTATTGCGCTCGCTTTTTGAAACAAATTACTAAAATGATGAAAGGGAGTTGTACCGTACACTAAGTTATACAAAATGCATCCTAAGCTCCAAATGTCAGCCTTGCAATTAAATTTAATCATTGTTTTGCCCTTTACTTCTGAACGATTTTTCAATGTTTCCGGTGCCATATAATTAATGGTGCCTTACAGTTGAGCAGACATTTTGAATTATAAACGTAATCTTAAACAAAGCCATAATAACAAGACATAAGACATACCGATTTGCGAGTCCTTAAAAACGCTGGTAAAATTAGCTTGAATGGCATTAGCGATGCCAAAATCGATTAGCTTTAATTTGCCAGCAACCAAAATAAAGTTAACCGGTTTGAGATCGGAGTGAACAATACCTTCTTCGTGAATCTCGTGCACCTGAACAATGAGGCAAAATAAATAAAACAATCAAATCATAACAAAGCAAATAATATAAAAGTTAGTACCGCTTTAACCATTTCTTGCCAATAAAATCTAATCAAATGAGAATCGAGTGAGTTTTTTTCTTCGCAATCGATAAAAGATTTAAGAACAGCGCTCAGATCGGAATCTCCTTTTTCCATGACAACGAGCAATAACTGACCATTATTGTGATATTCGTGGTCATACATACGCACAACACGCTTACATTTTCTTAATTGGGACAGTAATTTAATTTCGTTTTTATAGCCAGCGACAGTGTATTCATCAGTTTTACTTAGATCTACCGCTTTGATTGCCAAAGTCATTTGTCGAGCGCTATCGTAAACTTGATAAACCTAGCATTACGAGTAATTTCTCTCATTAGAATCTAAAACTTTTATTACTACTACAGCACTATTATTATTATTATTATTATGTCCAAAATAAAGAAATAAAAGTAAACATAAAATTAAGTATAGTTAAACGTTTCTAATCCACTAATCGTTAAGAAAACATAATAAAATTTTATGTCAAAATATAGGTTTAAGTATAACATGAATCAGAAAAATTGTTACTGTGTTTAAAATATAAAAAATTTATGGCATTATTTAATTTCGAATTCGAAAAATACAAATTATAAAAGCGTTAAATATATAGCGCGAAAATTTAACCATAACTTTAATATAATTATTGCAATGTGAATAATTTTAAACATTACGATAAGCCTCGAACGATACACTACAAGATACTTAATAAAAAAATTAAAGTATTAAAGATTCGAAATAATTGCCAAATTTCCTGTGAGAAGCCAATCACCCTTAAAATCTTCCGATCATAAAGAATCTAATCAAATAGAAATTGGATGTCTCCTCAAATTATTCTTTTATAATATTAAATAAACCAAATGTTAGCCGATATATCAAAATTAAATTATAAATATAAAAAATAAGATATATCCACAAACAAGAATATTATTATTAATAATATCGCAAATAAGAACTGACGATCTTGTAGTGTAGCTCTGTTAATGTGATAGGAATTAAAAAGGACATCTGTTAGAGGCAACAAAGCTACTACGATATAATAGTGTTGCGAATCGTTCAGTTTATAACACTTCCTTAGGAGTCACGCATTGCTCGCATACTATTCCTTAAGTAACAAAAAACGGTAAGTTACTATTCTTTGTAAAAACCAGAACTAATCTCATATATATCGATAATTTCATCGAGAAAAAAAGAGAAACGAAATGAGACCAATTTTTATTATTTAAAATTAACGATTAATTCACTTGTAATTAATGAAATCCTCTGCACAGACATTGAAGATTGAAGGCAAAGACAGAAAATGGAAATGAAAAATAAAATTTTAACTTATTTGTAATTGTTTTAAAAAAATATATTTTATATCGAATTTCATAGAGCGTAATATAATTTAATTCTTGATATATTGTATCTCATATAAGAGCCAATAGTAAATACTGTTTTTTTAAAAAAAACGTGATACGAATGAAATTTACCCCATTATTGATCTGTTTTTTTTATCTGATCTTTTGATAATTCTT
This sequence comes from Steganacarus magnus, assembly GCA_034698365.1. Taxonomy (NCBI): domain Eukaryota; kingdom Metazoa; phylum Arthropoda; class Arachnida; order Sarcoptiformes; family Steganacaridae; genus Steganacarus; species Steganacarus magnus. The sequence goes on from JAQIVF010000101.1 coordinate 31,491, forward strand.
TCAATTTCCTCGAGAAGTATATGGAGTCACTTTAAGGTTTTATTAATAGTAAACTTGATAGGCATTACAGACTATTATATTCTTAGAGTGATATATTATGCAACTTATTTTCTTTTTAGCTTTTACATAAAATAAAAGTTAAATTTTTTTTCTTTAAATTTCGCCAAATAATTAAAAGGATTTTTTTATACTAATAAGCTTATAAAACATAAGCCAAAATTTTTTTATATGAAGCTTGTATAGACAAAACTTAGAAAAAATTATTTTATCATTTTTAATAAACTTTTCCTGTTATATTAATATTGAAAAATCTTTAAGTAAGTTTTCGCGTTCAATATATTATGGCAGGCAGTGTGTGACCACTAAGTTATTTTTCTCTATTTTTAGAATAATAAAACTTTACGAGATATATCTCGTTTTTATTAGCTTAGTTTAAGTCCCTTTATTTTAGCAGATAAAGTTTATATAATACAATTTTATTGACATTTTATAAAAATAAAAAACAAATGAATTTATTGATTTTTTAAACTCTCGCTGAGCAGTAAGTGTAGCTTAAACTGTAGGAAAGTAAATGACACTCGCAGTGAAAACTAATATTTTAAGTTAATTATGAGAACATTTAGTTAATTAACAAAATTTGTGATGTACTTTAATTAAACTTTGAAAGATAATACTAATTGAAAGGTTTATATATTACGCTAAATATAGTAGTTTTGTGTTCATTTTAAACACAATTGAAATTAACAAAACAATTGGATTTGACATCTCTATCATCAGTTACACGCCAAGTATTATACAGTACGTATAAATGTTAGTATATTTCCAAATATCATTTATTTTTTTAATCAGTGATGCGCGTAACTATCAAGCGAATAGCGGTTCGATAGTAAAAGTGATTGATTAGCTTTTTATTTTGTGACATCGCGTTTCGTTGCAAACGCCTAATTATCTTCATAAATAAGCTTATCTTTATAATACTCTAAGAAACTTCAAATAATCATATGGTAACCATTTTTCGATTTCAAAGAGTATACATAAGATATAATACCCTAAATTTAAAAATAATTATTGGTTTATTTTGGACATATGTCATATTTAATTAAAAGTATAATAATATGATTATGCTTCTAAAAATTGAAAAATTTTTAGGCAATATTTTCCAAGAATTGTACGCTCATTTAACCCTTACGGAGCAGACTTCGGGAACAGGATCTAAATCCGGGAATAGATTATAAATTTTTTGCAACTCTATATAAAATCAGATTTAATTAAAGCACGAATGATTTCAACTTTTCTAACTAATATCAAAAAAACATTCTGATGCGATGCTCTATTAATATTAAAACAAATTCTGAGTATGCGAGCATAGTTACACTCCGCTCCAAACCTCTAGGGGGGGCCTCTCACAAAAATTCTCAAAATTCTTGGGGTGTCAAATCTCAACGGATTTAAGCTTTTTTCCGAATTTTGGACAAAAACTTTAGAGGTCTCAAAAACTCATCGGATTTAAACGACAATTTTTCAAAATCTTGATTTTTCAGGGGAGGGGTCAACTTTTCCAGATTTTCTAGGGGGGGGGGGTCAACCCTAGGCAAGCCCTCCCCCTTGTGTAACTAAGGTATGCGAGTAAAAACTTGCGTTTGTAAAAATTAAACATTATTACACGAATTATATAATAGAAATGCGACAAATCATCACACGCTCAACTAATTAGTTAAGAATAAAGTAAATTTAATCAAACTTCACTTACTTTACTACTGCCTCCCTGACCAATACAGTTAAGTATTTGATAAGTGCTTTTATTAACAGTTATACTTCTGAAACTCGGCGTTCGCTCTTTCTTCTCAATTTGTCGATTGTCACTACTATTGCTTTTATTCTCTTTGCAGTTAACACTTGGCTGTGACTTTGATTTTACTAACTCCAACTGTTTTTCACTTTTTCTACTCTCATTAGCGCTAAAATCAACCGCTGATGAACTCAATCTACCATTAGATGATTTAGACCTTCCCTTAACTTTCTCTTTATTTACATCTTCGACAGATTTAGGTCTACTGAATCGATTTTCATTGACTGACGCTATTTGTTTGTCATCGTGTTTTAATGCATTATTCGTAACACACTTTGCTTTTTCGATGTTATAATCTGGTATTTTCGGCAGTTTTCGCCACAAAGGAGTAACACTTCTCTGAGAAGAAACAATCGGTTTTTGTGAGTCACTTGGTTTCGAAGATTTTAGTTTAACACTTCCACAACTGGATCGCTGAGATCCAAATGATTGAGAACTAATTTTAGCCACTTCTGCTTTGATATTTTTAACAAATTTTGGCTCAATATTACCGCAACATAACTCATTTTCGCATTCATGTTCATCCGTTATCTCATCAACAAACACACTATCATTTAGTTCTTCGTTCTGTTTTTGGTAAACAATTGAAATATAATTAAGATAAAGTAAAACTATATAATAACAAAATTAGGTTACTTTAATTTAATTAATTTAAGAGTAATGTAACCATAGTGTTATTCAAAAATTAAAATTAATGTTTTAAAGAAAGTTTTGATCGATTTTACCGAAATATTATTTTTCACTATACTCTATAAATTTTAGTCTCCGATATACCTAATGGTTTCTTATTCGAGTTTTCAGAATATATTTTTTTAAAGAATTTAACCAATCCTTAAAAAATGGGTGATAAATTGTTCTGTTGGGTACACATGTCTTCACATAGTTTATGAACTAAATCTTATGGATTCGATATTTTGTGTGTCCGACTGACAATTGAATTATCATCGAATATTTTGTTCTACTAGTGCTTCGAGTGTCAGTGTTAACAGATAACGAATAAATGCAATAAATAAAGGGCGAGCGATGTTATATATCAAAGTGAAGCATTACACTGCAAACTGATCTCTAAACGAATCTCATATAATTTTTTGTTTTCTTCAGTTTGATCATCCGTTCTAACGTATAATCAATCAAAGTTTGAAAGAAAAATAAAATTTTAAAAATAAAAACTAAAATACGAATTGAAAAAAATCTTTAGCTCATGTGCAACAACTGTTGGTATTGATTTTGGAAATACGGGCGAATTTCGTAATAATTGCTACCATTACAACTTACAGTAACTGCTATTATTCTTACGATAATTTTTATAATATCTCGAATAATGTTTACATATCAGAAATTTTTATTTATTTATTTTTGACTTTCAAAATCGCATTAAAAACTGAATAACTCTAAACATTTCAAGGAAATTCAAAACTATTCCGTCCACTACTTTTATATCAAGTTAATTTTACTGATGACATCTGTCTAGTTTTATAATTCTTCTATTTTTCTTACTTAACAGAGTAAGACATAATAATAAAAACACATAATATAACAAATAACTTCGTTTATTATTTTATTAATAATAATTAATATAACACACGAGTGGATCAAAATTAAACCGACCTGTTGTTCGCGCTCGTCGTCCTCCTCCTCGAGATGCAACGGAACATTTTTAGTAATTTGAAAATTTTGTATTTTCGATAAAAGTCCCGACTTTTCCAATTTTCCAATTCCGATTTTCAGCTTTCGATCGCAATCTGGCGTTTGGTTTCGCCTATTGTTCGTGATTTGAGACGAACCTAAAGTAAATGCGTTGCATGTGTGCGATGCAGCGGTTGTTGCGGTCGTCGTCGCCGATGACGACAAACTCGTTAAGTATCGCGTATCCAATTGTTGGTAAAATTTATTGGTTGTCATCAATGATTTTGGCGGCGAAGGAGTTGTAACAGCTTTACTATTGCTTACCTTATCTTCAGTTAGTTTTTTGTGGTAATTATTAAAATTTTGGTATAACTTCGCTCTTAATTCCGAGTCACGTTTACTTTTGTTATTCAATTCTTTATCGGTATTCATGTTCACCGATTTACGTATGATTTTTCCAATTGTTTGGTAATTTTGAAAAACTTAAAATAAAATAAAGTTTTTTAAGTACAATAATTTTGAATGTTATTAATTTATAACTTGTAAACTTAAAAATGAATGAAAGCGCTCACAACTGTCATTGGAGTATATTTATTTGTAATTGTAGCGCAAATCGCGTATTAAACCATTACTTTATATTGCTATCAATTCGTTGTATTTATCGTATTTATATTTATATAAAAAGGTACAAACTGTGCAAACTATTTATATGCTTTTATAGTTCATATTTACATTGCGATTACTATTCATTATATTAAAAACGGTTTACATTATTAAGAATCACTACAGTTCGTAGATTTTAAGAGTTGGCCCAAACATCGCGAACAACCAATAGTATATAAAGTGATGCCATATATAGTGAAACAAACAAAACAACGCATCGCAGCGAGCATTACGATACTAGAGGCCGAACACCGGTTTCAGTGCTAAAACACTAACTGTAGAGAAATTGTTTTAAATGGCAGTGCTTTAGAATCTACTCTTTAGTATTGATGACTGTTTTGAACATATGACTTGTAATAATGCTAATGATAAACAAATAAATGTTAATTTAACTGTAATTTCGATTGCAATCATTTAATGATGACATCGAAAGAGGATTACGAACTCATACAACAGATATTGCCATTACTTATATCGCAACCAAATAACTTGACTAAACATGAAGTGATATCTATTATTAAATCAATCAATAAATGGTATTTTGAAAAATCACATTAATTTCTAATTAATGAATTGATGACAGCGTTTACGCTGTAATGAATTAAATGTATTAAATGTGGTAATATTTTTCTCATTCATTTTCAGTGACAAAATCATACTGCAATTCGCCGACAATGAGAAAGTATTTTTCGCACCATTTGTGGCGCTGAGCGGGCATTGCATTATTTCGAATGCGCAACAAAGTATGA